>PVLC010008807.1:8839-56852 GCA_004027655.1 Graphiurus murinus
TTTTGCGGTACTGGGGATTGAACTCAGGGGCATTCTACCTCCGAGCTATACCCCCAGCCCTATTTTTTATTCTTTATTTTGAAACCGAGTCTCACTAAGTTGCGGAGTGCCTCACTAGGTAGCTGAGGCTGGCCTCGAACCCGGATCCTCCGGTCTCAGCCTCCCGAATGCTGGGATTACAAGCGTGCGCCACCACACCTGGCTCATAGTAATGGCTTCTAATGCAACAAAGTGACAGTGTGCTGGTCATCACATAATAGACAGAACCTGGCATGGTGATGCATGCCTATAATCCCAGTACTTAGGAGGCTGAGACAGGAGGATTGCAGGTTTGAGGCCAGCCTCAGCAACTTAGTGAGGCCCTGTTTCAAAATAAAAAATAAAAATAGGGCTAGGGGTTTAGTTCGCAGGTAGAATGCCCCTGATTTAAGCCCTAGTACCAAAAAAAGAGGGGGCTGGGGAGAGGAGGAAGAAAAAGGACTCTGACTCCATAGTAATTAAAAAATATACCTCTCTGAAGACTGCCACATAGTAATTTTGGAATTGTTCATTAGAGGATCTGAACACAGCTAATAGCAAGGGTGCTCTTAGATCTGTTCAGAGGACAGACCATTTAATCTGTTTACATTACTCCTTAGCTGACATTATTACTGTCTGGTTCAGATGTGTGTGTGTGTGTGTGTGTGTGTGTGTGTGTGTGTTGTTGGGGACTGAGCCTAGAACCTCATTCATGTTAGGCAAGCATTCTACTACTAAGCTACATCCCAGTCCTTTAAAAAAATATATATTTATTTATTTTGTAGTGCTGTGGATTGAGCCCAGAGGACTCTACCATTGAGCTGCATCTCCAGTCTCTTTTATTTTGTATTTTGAGATAGGGTCTTGCTAAATTGCACAAGCTGGCCTTGAACTTATAGTCTTCTTCCCTCATCTTCCCATGCTGGTTCAGTCTCAGATCTTTAGTATATTCCAAACTCAGGATCATCTACTAAGAAAGTAGCTCAGTCCTCATATAATTATTAAGTGCATTGTGAATATCAGACATTGTGTTAGGTTGTGAGCTGATGAGAATAAGTAAGGTACTTTTCTTGTCCTTGAACTTACAGTCTAATAGGAGGAAACAGATGCACAGTTAGCTTTAAACAGTGTGCTTTTGAGAAATAAATATTGGAAAATAGAGCTTATTGACTATTGAAGGTGGAGGTTGAGCCTAAAGGGAAAGGGGTGGTCACTTCCAGGTACTGCTGATAATCTTTCTCCTTGACCCCCCACCCTGGGTTTCCAAACAGCTATGCTGTGTTCTGTCTACCTTGCCAATCATTCCATATCCTCACCTTCACTGAATCTTCTTCAAGGGCATTGTCTGCTTTATTCTTTCTCTTCTCACAGGGGTGAGGATTTCCAAAGCTCTGTCTCCAGCTCAGCCCTTTCTTCAGAGCAACATCTTATATTTCCCATCTATCAGGTAGCTCCACCTGCCAGAGGCACGGCTCTCTCAGTGTTCCAAGAGCTCTACCCAGAGTTGCATGTCTTCCTGCTGCCCTAGCTAACACTGCCTAGACCCTCCCCACAGAGGAAGTAGAAGTGGACAAAGCCTCATGTAGCACTAGCCAATAGAAACATAATGCCAGGCACATATGTTACTTATATTTTATAGTAGTCACAATGAAAAAGTAAAAAGAAGCAGGTGATCCAGGCATGGTGGCGCATGCCCGTAATCCCAGTACTTGGGAGGCTGAGACAGAAGGATCCTAAGTTTGAGGACAGCCTCAGCAAGTAGTGAAACTCTCATCAACCAAGTGAGACCCTTTTTCAAAATAAAAATAAAGTAAGGCTGAGGTATAGCTTGAGATAGAATGCCCCTGGGTTTAATTTCCAGTACCACAAAAAAGGCAAATTTTCTTTTATTTTTAATATGCTTTCATTGGTACATTATAGTCTTACATCATAACCTAAATCATGTTGACATTGACATATATGCACACAGCACTTGACGCGTCCCCATTTCCCCCTTCCCAAAACAGAGTACTGAGATTGACATTGGTATTTTCACATATGTACACATAGCTGATGGCAGTAATTCTATTAATGAACCTCATTCTTCCATTTCCCCTTCCCTTAGTCAACTCCCTGGCTCCACTGAGGTTTTTCCTTCATTATCTGGAGTCCCTTTTGTATCCCAATTACTCCCTAGATTGCACATATTAGAGAAAACATATGATCCTTCACTTTGTAAATTTTAAATTATATATTAACTCATTATATCCAACATGTTATCACTTCAACATATAATCACTATAAAATACATTGTGATTTTTTTTTCATACTGAACCTTTGAAATTCAGTGCATATTTTTCTATCTTAATTTGCACTAGCCACATTTCAAGTGCTCACATGTGACTAGTAGCTCCTGTATTGGATAGAGAAGGTCTAGAATGAAAAAGGTGGTATTTGAGGCTGGACAAACACTCTTGTAAGAAGTAGGCACTTGGGGTATAGCTCAGTGGCAGAGCTCCTGCTTAATATGCAAGAGGCCCTGCATCCACTCTCTAGGACCAGAAAAGGTTAAAAAAAAAAAAAAAGTAGTATAACAGGGGAACACAGATTATAAATGTCACTGTGGTTATGATTCATGTGTATTTTCTGTTCCTTATGGGTTCCCCCAAATATTTAGAGAAGCCTTTTTAATCCTGTTTCTTAGCAGTGCTATGAAGAATCAAGAAAGTGTACCTTCTCCCTGCAGGGAAGGGATGTTCAAGGGAGTACAGCTCATCTTCCTCCCCTCGCCCCCATCCTCAACTTTCAGAGGGAAATCCCAAGAAATTCTCAACACAGAGCCATCCTACTTGGACATCCCCTTCCTAAAGAAAGCTGACTGTGAAATCTCTGGATTTTGTTTTAGAAAGAAATCACCTTTCTCTCCCTTCCAGTTTCTTTTCATAATTTTTATAACTTAGGAGTCAGAAACAAAATTTATTTACTTTACAATAATTATTATAGCCAAAGGCACCACACAGCCTGGCTTTTCTAGAATGGAAATTCTGAATCTTGTCTCTTTCAGTCCAAGAAACAGGATCGTGCTATGACCCTCAAGTGTGAAATATTGAAGGGTCCTGGTGGGAACTCACCAGAGGGTGCTCCCTAGGCACTTAGAACTTAACTCCCTCTTAGCGGTTGCAGTAGACTCTACCACTGTCACTGGCATCTGAAACAGTTTCCCCGAGAGGCTCCCTCTTTTCATGCGGCAGCAGATAGGTACCTAGGCTGTCGTCCTCATGCTGCTGTACATAAGTCAATCTCAGTTGGGATGGGAGCTTTTTTGGAGGAGGAAGAGATTTAAAGTTATGTAGAGGCAACACAGCTTTCTAAGAATATTTTTGGCAGCTGATAAAAAAGACACGGGTCCTAGTGGAGTATGTGTTCACCCTTGGGACACCAGCCAGATGCTGGTGAACATAAATTGGGGAAGACAATGGCCTTTACTCTTAGTATTCAAAGTCCTGTTCACACTCTAATCGTTGATGAAAATTATTTCACTTTCAAGGCCACTCGGACGGGGTGGAGAGGGTGGTGGCAGAGAGCCTGCTTCCACTGCAGCCACAGGCAAAGGTCCCAGGGTCCCATCTGACCAATCCCTTGTTTCCTCGGGCAAAGGGCACGGGGGGGGGGGCAGTGAGAGACGGAGGGAGAGCTGGGGGCTGCGGTCCCTCTGTTTTCCAAGCTGTCAGTCTCCCAGTGTCCCCAGCCTCTCAGGTAGGGACTCCCCCTCCCTCGCAGCTCAGTTCCGGCGGGTGGGAAGGAGGGGCTGGGCTCTGAGCGCCCGCCCCTCCATCTATCACATGGCCGGAGAGTCACAAAAACAACAGCTTTGACCAAGACCGTGACTTCAGGAAAGGGAACCCAGGGCCCTCGCAGCCAGCCCCCTCCCCATGGAGGACAGTTTTCTTGAATCCTTTGGGAGGCTGAGCCTCCAACAGCAGCCGCCGCAGCAGCAGCCTCGGCAGCCGCCCCCGCGGGGGACACCTCCGCGCCGCCACAGCTTTAGGAAACACCTCTACCTCCTGCGAGGCCTCCCGGGCTCGGGGAAAAGCACACTGGCCAGGTAATGACAGCGGCCTGGGCGCCCCTGCTGGAGCCCCGCGCGCGGGAGGAGCCCGGGTCGCCGCAGCCCTGGCCCTGGCCAGGCTCCGAGCGGAGGCGCCCGGTTGTTTATTTTCCACTGCGCGCCGGGGAGGACGGATCTCAGCACTGCGCCTTGTGCGAGCCCCAGATGGTACCGGCCTTGGCCCCATAGCCGTGCCCGGCCTGATGCCAGCCCGGCCGAGGCAGCCTCCGCCGCCCCAGCCTCCCTATCCCTGGGTCCAAGAGGCCGGCAGGGGCTCTTCTTCCGGAGACTCTGGTGGCTACTGCAGAGGAAACCTCCGCGCTGCCCTGCTAGCGTGCAGGCAGCGGCCACAGTGCGTCAACAGGCGTTTTAACCCGAGCGCGTAGACGCGGCGCCGGGGGCGGGGGCCGGGGCAGTGGGGCCAGGGGTGCTGGCAGTCCTGTGGGGTCCCACAGCCCTCATGCTTGGCTGCAGCCCAGGGCGCACAGGTGCACTGGGAGGGGGCTGGTGGCGGAGCGCGCCAGGGGCACCCAAATTTGTGCACTTGCGAATTGCGTAGGCGGCCCTCTCCCCCGGGTCAGGGAGGATTGCGCGGGCTTGTTTGCTGCCCGTGGCCACCTAGATGGGCCCGCCGCCGCAGCCTGAGCGCCCAGCACTCTCTGCCTTGCGTCGGATGCTCCAGCAACGTTGAACTGTCCATCTCCTGTAAGCCACACTGTTTCTGTCCTGGCCGTGGCTGACGCTGGCCCGCCTGCCTGGCTTGCCCGCCTGCC
This sequence comes from Graphiurus murinus, assembly GCA_004027655.1. NCBI lineage: Eukaryota > Metazoa > Chordata > Mammalia > Rodentia > Gliridae > Graphiurus > Graphiurus murinus. The sequence goes on from PVLC010008807.1 coordinate 13,718, forward strand.
TTGCCCGACCGATTCTCCTAGCTTTTGAAACTCACTCTGTGTCCTTCCCTGGCTGCTGCCGCACCGCCAAGCCACTCATCTTTGGCTTCCTGTTTACCGCTCAGTGACTGCGCTTAGTTTTGCACATGGTTTTGTTTATCCTCCTCTAAGTTTCTTGAAGGTGGGGGCCATATCTTATCCTGAACATTGCCCAGGTTCCATAGAAGAAATGGTCCCTTCCCCTCAATGAGCTTTCCACCTTGGGGGAGAGGGAAGGCTAGCCACAGGACCATGCAAATGCTGAAGAGCCAAGGTGGCCGGGTAGTGACCTTAGGAGGAGAGTCTGGGTCCTTTGGATGTGAGGAAACCATGAGAGCCCCAGTGAGGGGCTGCCAGCTTTAACTGGGGTTCTGGTTGGTTTGTGGAGAAGCCTTTAGACTGAGCATATTGCTACATTCGCAGATTAAAAAGGGAGGGTGACTGGTGGAGCGCCACTGGCACCCTCGTCTAAGACACAGACTTTTCAGCAGGTCCTCCCTGGCTGCTGGGGAGGGGAAGGAGGGTAGTAGAGTGGGAAGCCTCTGGGAACCCAGCAGAACTTGGTTATGTTATGATACAGCCATGGTTGGTAGATCTGTTATCAACCAAGTATTTTCTGGATGTCAAATCCTCCTTAAGATCACTTTCGCTTTGCTGACCTTTTGTCCATCACACACAGAGTGTCAAAGAAGGAAGTAAATATTTTAGGTCAAATTTAGTTTCTAACTGTATTGGGAAGGAAAGTGGTTTAATTAGTAGAGGATGTATAGAGCTGACCATGAAGGTGTCGGAACTCACATTTCTCACCCAAAGAGTGAGTAGGTTGGCCTGAGTGATCTTTAATGTCCCATCTGGCTTTCATATCCTACACTTTGAGGATTTTGATTTCTGGTTGATATTTAAGCAAAGACATCAGCTGAGAGACCATCTTATTAAAGAAGATCTTTCTAGGGACAACTGGAGTGGTCACTGCCCTGGGAGTCTGAACACTGTGCCTTTAGATCCACTTCATCACCAACAGGCCGGCAACTTTGGACAATCACCTAGCTTTGCTGGGCCTTATGTTCCTTATATATGACTGCTAAGAGGCAATGAGGGTAGAGGAGTTATTGAAGATTTTTCTGGTTAATTTCCAATTGCCAGTCTTAAGAACAGTTTGCTCTTTTGGGAGGACGAGACAGGAGGATTGCAGGTTCAAGACCAGCCTCAGCAACTTAACAAGAACTCTCAGCAGCCTAGTGAGACCCTCTTTCAAAACAAAACAAAAAATAGGGCTAGGGATGCAGCTCAGAGGTAGAATGCTCCTGAGTTCAATCTCCTCCCCACCACACACACACACACACACAAAATAATAGCTTGCTCTTAATGGCCAGGTAATTGAAGTCAATTTATGGCTTCAAATCCAAGCTGTGCAACTCAATAGCAATGCTATTCATTCAACACTTCTGTGCCTCAGTTTCCTTTCCTGTTCAACAGGGATATCTACTCTTTCTGCCACAGAGGCTGTTATGAAGATTAAAGGTACATGGGAGGGCTTTCAAAACTTTAAAGTGGCATATAACTTTTAAAAAGTATTAGTTGCTGCCTAAATTGTTGATCAGTGGAGATAAATCATCAGCATTACTGAGGAGAAGCCCAGCTCTGAAGTGAAGAAAGCAGCTGAAAGTTGATTTTGAGCTGCCCTGTTACAGAGGGCATTGGCAGTTCCGGGGGGCAGAAGATCCTTGGCATGGCTTGGGGTGAGCTGTGCATTTATATTAAAGTCTCAGAAGCAGGTGAGGAAATGGGCCACAGCCAGCAAGGAGGAGGCACACAGTGAGGCTGGAATGGCAGCAAATCACAGCCTGGCCCTCAAGGAGCTGCCTGCCCTGCTGTATGGGGATGGGGGTGGGGGAGGAGAAAGTGTCAAATTGTTTTAAAATACACATGTATAGGAAATAGTGAAACTATAAGGTTATCTTATGTATTTGTTGGATTCTGGGAAATTCACATCTCTATTTTATGTATTTTCCAAACTTTCTATAATAAACATGTATTTCTTAAATCAGAATAATAAAATATTTTTTAAGAATTGGAGGAAATCAGTTTTTACAAATGTAGGTTCATCTTTTTTCTGCCTATCCTTTATTTCTCATTTGATTAAAAAACTAATAAAAATCTTTTTGAAATTGGAATATGTCTTGTCTTCCAAATCAGTATTAGATTTCTATACTTTTTACTTATATATTTTCATAGTTTGAAATAGCTGGGCTATTTAAATAGAAAATATCTACTTAAATTATTTGGATTTATTTAAAAAAACAGTTGGAATTTTATCTGGTTTAAAAATTTTTAAGCACATCAATGTACTAAAAAATTAGTGTACCCCTTAATCTATTTTATCACCTCTATATTATTTAAACAATGTTTTAAAAATAGGTTCTTACCATTGACCTGTAAGTTCTACTTCCAGGTAATTATCCTAAAGAAATAATTGAACAGGTACGTGGAGATAGAGGAATGTTCATCACTGAGTTTTTGTTCAATAGAAAAAAATGTGAGACAATTTAAATATATAAAAATAGAGGATTAACTTATAAGTCATGTAGTCATTAATGGAAAGATGTATATATGGCCTGTAAAAATAATCTTCCTTCCTTTAAGTTAAAAAGACATGCACACACACATCCCATATTCTGTTCAGAGAAAGAGGACTCTCTCTCTCTCATTTTATATATATATATATATATATATACATATATATATATATGTATATATATATATATATAATTTTTTTTCACACATATTCATAGAAAATGTGTGAAAAGATCAATAGTGAGAGTTGTTGACTTTAGATGGTGGACTATGGACTTTTCCCTCCTGATTTATTTTTAAATTTTTCTATAGCAAATATATCTTACTTGGTAACTTTTTAAAGGTGAAAATTAAGGTATTACTAAGTGAAAAGTTTTGTTTAATGACTTGGCTAAGTAGGATTATATGACCAAGCTTTTATTATATAACTTAACTAAATAAATATGTAATTTTCTAGATGAAAAGTCTTTCCTAGGTCAATTTTCAGTTGAACATATACTAGGAAATCCTCCGATTTATGAGGAGCTGAATTTTTAATGACTTATTAAATTTTACTTATTAGCATATGAACTAATATCAGTTGATTCTTCAACACCTTAGATTTTTAAAATTAAAATGGAGCTAATGTTCCATTAATATGTTTATTGTGAGGATTTTAGGTGCTACAGTAAATACAGACCATATAATTATGTATGAGGGATAAGTACAGTAGAATGTGTGTACTACACAAATACCAACTGTTGTTAGTTATTAGTCACTGAGCAACAATAAATTCACTGAGTACTTATCAGAGTACCAGCACTTGCTTCATGAGGCATGTAACAAACAAGGGTAAGAGAAGGAGCCTACACAAGACTAACAAGAGGAAATAAATAATCAGTAGCCAGCGTGGGCAAGTGAGGTCCAGCGGGCATAGCACTCTGGATGCTGCTGGTGTTGGAGGCCAAGGGTGTCAGTGAAGGGGATCGAGGCTAACTGGGGAGAGAGAGTCCCCTCCACCCAGAGATGGTTCTCCAGCTGGCCTTAAAGAAGGCAAAGATGTGGCTGAACAAAGGAAAACAGGTGGCAACATGAGTAGGGAGATGGAGGTGGGGAAGAGCAATGTTCTCCGAGCCTTGACTGAAGGTGGACTTCATAGCAGCCAGAGTATTGGCTAGGTAGCCCCAGGCCAGCTCATGGACAGTGTCAAAAGTGGGACAGAGGAGTAGTGAGAAATAAGGTTCCAATCCTAAGACCTTTAGCTCTCAATGGATGATCCAGAACTTCCTGTTTCCACAGCTGGCTTTGACAGACTCACCTGGAATCTGCACTGTCCTTTCCTCCTGCCTCAGTGAGCACATCTGTCATGGAATCTCTGCTTTCTTGTGCCTGGTCAAATGTCTCCCAGTTAGGCCTTTTTATTTTTTTACTGGGGATTGAACCCAAGAGCATTCTACTTCCAAGCTGTTGTATACCCCTATACTTTTTATTTATTTATTTTGAAACGGGCGTGCTAAGTTGTTGAAAGCCTCGCTTGGTTGCTGGGGCTGGCCTCAAAAATTCGATCTTCCTGTCTCAACCTCCTAAGTACTGGGATTGTAGATGTGTGCCACCACACCTGGCCAGTTTGGGTGATTTTCACCTTTTAAAATACCTATAACAGTGGCATTACTTATGTTTATAATGTTATACAGTCACCACTGCTGTTTATTTCAGAAATAAACCACCTGGCCAGTTTGGGTCATTTTTACCTTTTTAAACGTCTATAACAGTGGCGTTAGTTACATTTATGATGTTGTGCAGTCACAACTGCTGTTTATTTAAAAAATAAACACCAAACAGAAGTTCAGCACCTACTTATCAACAAGTTCCTATCCCCCTTCCCTCCTGGAAACCACTAAGCTACTTGCTGTCTCTATGCAGTCACCTATTCTGAGTGCCTCATGTAAGTCGATCATACGGTATCTGTGGTATTTGTTCCTTTATATTTGGCTTACTCCACTTAGCTTAATGTTTCCAAGGTTCACCCTTGTTGTAGCATGTCAGAACTTTATTATTTTGATGTCTGAATGAAATGTTCCATTGGATGGGTACCCCACTAAAGTATTCTTTTGAAATGGCAACAGTAGAGAGTAGTCTTTTCTAAAACTATAATCTTATTTGAAAAATTAAAAATCACTATCCTTATGTCAGGTCCCTGGAATTGTTTTGAATGTTTACATATCAATCAAAGCCAAGCCTGGGAACCAAGCTCTAGTACATGTTACATCTTTTGCAGTTCTTTTGGGCACCATCACAAATGATTTGTAACATGGGCTCAGTCAGGCTCAAAGGATGCTTGCTGACAGCTTTTTCTCTTCAGTCACATCTCTGGATGACATAGAATTTCTCATCAGGAGAAGTACATTTTCCATTGTTTTGTGATACTAGAGCTTTCTAAGGAAGTAGAGGTCTGGTTGTCTAACGTGATACAATAAGACAGAGGTAGGGAGAAAGGTGCTTTGCAATCAAATAAATAGTGAGGGGCAGTGAGAACAGGAGAGCAGTTAGTTTAGCTAAATAGTCTGTAGTTGGATGTCAAAGCATACTCTGCAGTGCACCTCACCCACAGGCCTAGACCATGGTGTTTCTCTTCTTAATAAAAGCAAGATCAAAATAGAGAGTTTGGATATTACAGTGTGAATATATGAACATAGAGTATCCAAAAGGTGACAGCTCAGATCTTTAGTCACTTAGGTCTAGTTGGAAAGTGACTATTAGCTTTTTATATTTTTCATGATTTTCCTAACATGGGTCCTGAATCTCCTCTTTCCATTAACAAGAGTCCTTGTGATTCCTCTCTCTGGAGGTTGGGATGAATGACAACTGTAAATGCCATATATATTTTACAAAGAGAGAATACACAGGGAAGTATGTGTTCGTAATCACTTGTCGGAAAGGCTGCATCAGGGAAGGTCTCCCAACCTCGAAGGAGGCTTGTCATCATCACGTCCCTGGAGCTGTCAGAACAGTGGAGGAAGACCCTGCTGAATTGGGACCATACTGTACTGCAGGTGTGAATGATAACCCGAGAGGAGGAAGAAGTGGGTGAAGAAATGGAAGGGGAGGAACATTTCCATAGGACAAGCTCAGGAGATGAACAGGAAGCTCCCTTACAGTTCATCTGGCTCAGACCCAAGCAATGATGCTCTGAGAAGTTAAACAAGGTCACAGGAATGAGATCTCCTTGTTATCTAACCCAGAACTTTATCTTTGACACCACAGGGAGAGGCTAGTGGGAGTGACCTGGTGAAAAATAATTAAGTTGGTTTTGATCTTTTGTATAATGAAAAAAAAAAAAAACCGTAAAGACATTATTAAGGGGGCTGAGTTAACCTGGATTTCAACAGTCAGGGTAAGGAAGCTACATTTTATTGTTGTTTGTCAGAATTAATAATATGTGTTCTTCCTAATTAAAAATATTACTAGTAAATTTCTTTGTTAACATATTACCATGAGGGTAATGGGAGAATAGATTAATATTTTAAATAAGTATTCATATTTATTCTGATTATGGTGTGCTGGGGAACGATGTCAACTCCAATTCCTAAGTGTCTAAATCTGCTCACATCATAAGATGCTTATTACTCAACTTACTTCCTTCTTGGCACTTCAATAAAATCTTTTCTATGTAATGGTACCTTTCTAGGGCCATTTAGATTTTAGACAAACCCATTAAGACATTATATTTTGTCTCTAAGTTATCTAAAGATACTGGGTTCTATGGGATTGGAGAAATAGTATGATAAACAAAAACTAGCTTAATTTCTAATTGTTCCTTCATAAGGTTCTCTGTCGGATCATGTATGTGTCTTGGGGAGAAGGCTGTTTTTATCAAGGTAAGAAACTGGAAAAGGGGAAGGGAGAAATAGACAAAGAAAAGCTGGCACGGGGTTACTGAGTGCCAACTCTATGCTTGGAACTTTATAGACAGGGGATTACTGGATCTTCACAATAGTACTATGATATACAGTAGTCATCTTTATTTTATAGATGAGCATATTAGCATTGAGATTCATGCATGTGATTATGAACCTGGGAGTTTGGTGAGATGCTGAGAGGTTGTACCTCACCAGGGATGTCTTTGGATAAATGTACCTCCACCCACTTTCTGCAGTAATAGGGTGTCCCGATGGACTACGTGTATATAGCCAGATCCTTTAGGGTTCTTTTTCTACCTATTTTAAGTCTATGACGAAGAGCAGGGTCTCAGAGGGGCTTTCTCTGCTATCTGGTAGTACCTCTCCACCATTCCTTGTCCCATATCTTTGCTACATAAACATTCATTTTAGTAGAATGTAAGCCTTAGCAGATATGATGTAGTTTCCTTGAGACCAGGTACTTTATTCTGCCCAGCTCCTAAGAGAAGGCCTGCACATAATAGGCATTCACTAAGTATTTGATGAATGGATTTGCTAATGAAAGGCAACGCCAGGAACTTCCTAAGAGATGGAAGCTTAACTGTCAGCGTGGCTCTTGAGTAAAGGACAAAAAGGAGATTATTCACATAAAGAGAAATGTAAAGTAAAGCAATGAATAGGATGTGGAGAATAGACAAGGGAGGTTAAAAAAAAAAAAAAAAGAGCCACTCATCCAAAAGTTTAATTCAGTACACAGAAAATGTTTGCTTGTGTCAGCTCCTTCAACTGATATTTATGCTAAAAGGGGTTTAAAAAATCAAGGTCCAGAATAGCCAAAGCAATTCTTCTCAGAAAAAAAGAAAGAAAGAAAGAAAAAAAAGAGAACATGCTGGAGACATCACAGTATCTGACTTCAAATTGTACTACAAAGCAATAGTAATAATAACAGCATGGTATTGGCACAAAAACAGACACATAGACCAATGGAACAGAAGATAAGACTCAGAAAAAAAGCCCTATATCTGTAACCAGTTGATCCTTGATAAAGGTGCCAAAGACACACACTGGAGAAAGGACAGCTTTTTCAACAAATGCTGTGGGAAAACTGGCTATCTCTATGTAGAAAAATGGAACTAAACTCCAACCTCTCACCCTGCACAAAAGTCAACTCAAGATGGTTCGAAGACCTAGAAATTAGACCAGAAACTTTGAAACTGCTAGAAGAGGGTATAGGATCAACACTTCAACATATAGGTACAGGTAGAAAAACTTCCTCAATAAGATGCTGAAACATCAGGAAATTAAAACAAGAATGAATGAACTGGATAGCATTAAATTAAAAAGCTTCTGTACAGCAAAGGAAACTACCAAGATTCTACAGAGAGAGCCTATAGAATTGGAGATCTTTCCCCACCTACCCTTCTGACAAAGGTCTAATATCTACATTATATAAAGAGCTTAAAAAGCTTAACACTAAAAAAGCAAATAACCCAATAAAAAAATGGGCAACCAAACTGAATAGACACTTTTCAAAAGAAGTAGTACAAATGGCCAACAAATATATGAAAAAATGTTCATCTTTAGCATAATCAGGGAAATGCAAATCAAAACTACACTGAGATTCTATCTCACTCCAGTTAGGATGGCAGTCATCAAGAACACAAATAATAAATGCTGATGAGGATGTGGGGAAATAGGAGTCCTATTACACTGTTGGTGGGATTGCAAACTGGTACAGATACTTTGAAAGTCAGTGTGGAGGTTTCTCAGAAGATTGGAAATGGAGCTACCATATGATCCAGCGATAGCACTCCTGGGCATCTTCCCAAAGGAAATGAAACCAAAATATTATAATCATACTTGTATATCCATATTCATAGCAGCACAATTTACAACAGCCAAATTATGGAATCAGCCTAGGTGTCCATCGACGGATGAAATGGACCACAAAACTTAGGTATATACACACAATGAAATTTTACTCAACCATAAAGAAGAACAAAAATCACACTATTTGCAGGAAAATGGATGGAACTGGAGAATATTATACTAAGTGAGTACACCTAGGTCTAAAGAACAAATAGATGTATATTCTCTCTTATATATGGAAACTAGAGAGAGATTTAGAAATGAGGGCAACATCAGGTAGATGAGCAGAGACTCCAGGGAGTGACTGAGGAGGACTAGGGAAGGGAGGGGGGAGATAAAGTCATAAAGGATGCAATAGTAGAAAGAATGTATACAAAATTGCTAATCCCAATCTCAGAGACTTGGAGTTGAAGTTGAGGAGGGACCCAGTGGAGAGGACAACAGGGGTTATATTCATGTATTTTTCTGACACTTTGTACCCCAATGTGATGTAAAATTACAATGTACCCAATAAAAAATAAACAAATAGATGTAGAACAGTAAAAAAAAGAAAAAAAAAAAAAAACCAACAAGGTCAAAGATGTAATAACTGTCGCCCTGTAAGTAGCAGTCAAAAGAAGGCCCAAAGTGGACCCTTTTCCTGATGCCTACTCTTTTGTTTTCTGTAATGGAGCCATAATATTTGGGGGGGAAACAGCTAAAAAAAAGTACTGAAGTAGGTATGCCTGATTTCTTCCCTGATTCTGAGTATGCCAGAGTTAACCAACAGAACACAGACATGGAAAACCTTACCATTGCTAGAGTCTACAGAAGGATACTATCCCCGTGCGAGATACAAGAGGGTTTCTGCTAGATAAAGTGAAGTGGGACCACATTGACAGACGGCAGTGAGCACTGTTTGGGAGTCTGGTTTTGGATATCATAAGGCATAAGGGATAGAGGCAAGAGTGAGCAGTAGGGCACACTGGGAACTCATCACTAGAGTCCCCTCAGCTTTTGTGGCTTGGTAACACTCATAGGGCTGACACTGGCAGGTCTGGGTCTCCATGGATAGGGCTCAGCCCTGGTGTGGTGGTTGGCAAGACTGCAAAGGCCAGGCCACACCAGGCTGGGGGAGACTGCTCATGTGGTCTGTATTTGTGCTCAAGTTGCTTCTCTGTTTACCCTCAGGATGATTCTAGTAGCATCCAGAGTAATTACTGGGATCAGATGATTCCTCACTGCCAGCCTCCTTTGGGGGGAAATCTGAGGTTTGGGTAAAATTCTCATTGTACATAGATGACAAATTTTCCTCACACAGTTTGGGACCCTATAAAACGAGTTTGCATGGTTAGGGCAGAGCATTATATTCAAGAGCCACTCATACAGTCACCAAATATTATCTCTCATGTGCCTGCCATTCCTCTAGATGCTTAGAATAGAGTAGCAGACAAAAGAGACACAAATTCCTGTCTTCATGGAATGTATGTTCTACCAGAGAAACAAATTTTCTGAAGCAAAGAGGTAACTTTAGATAGTATCTGCTCTACTATGTTGTCTCCAAAAAAGGATTCCATAGGTATTCCACCAGAGGTATACATCCCCAGGAATTATCCACATGTGCATATTTACTGAAACTTTCTCATGATAGAGAAGATTGCAAACAAACTAAATATCACTCAAGTATAAATAAATGTGTTTTATTCATTTTAATAGCACTTAAGTCTAGTGGAGTCCAGGATTAATAAATGGTAGTGTTGGAGATTAATAATGGTACTTATCTCCCAGGTCTATTTGAACATAACATAAGAAATGTTAATCCATTAGAATAGTACTTGGTTCACCATGAGCACTTAATAAATGTGACTTATGTCTATTATTGTGCTGACAATGGATTAGTATGTAGCAGTTAAAAGGAATGGACTTTATATAGCAACCTGAATAGATGTAAAATATGTAATGCTCCTTCGTTTTTCATTCAACAAATATTTATTGAGTGTCTACTATGTTCCAGGTAGTGTTCTAGGTACTTGGGAATCACCAGTGAAAAAACAAAGATCCTGCCCATGTGGACCTTATATGCCAGAGGTAGGGAAATGGATATAAAATATAAGGAAATGTATATTATGTTAGGAGGGGATAAGAACTGTGGAAAGGGGGAAGCGGAGCATAGTAAAGGCATTTGAGGATGCCAGAGTTAAAGTGCAGAGCTGGTTGAATTTTAAGCCAACAAAGCAAATATGAGAAAATGTTAATGATTATTAGCTCCAGGTGGTGGTTATACAGGCATTTGTTAAATTATTTCTTTTACTTTTCTCTATGTTTAAATTTTTTTATCTACATTGAAAATTTCCTCTCTATGATACAAAAGATAAATTAAAAATGATGAGGAATTTGAAATATGCAGAGCTAACTAAGAGGCAGAAAATTAAGAAGGCACTTTATGTGGCTGTATGTTTTTTTAAAAAGATTCTAAAGTAAATGTTAGAAGTTTAAAGTCCATTAGTGATAAAGATGAGCAGAATCATAATGCAGAAAATCAAACTAATATAGAAGACAAATGTGAGAATAAATGTAACCAAACTAAATACAACCAAAGCAGCAATTATAGAAATAATAGAACATTTCTGAGTTGAAGACTGAGAAGTGATAAAAAATAAATTCAGTATTTAAAGATATATCTTGGTTAGAGTGTTGTAAAAGCTATTTATTAACTACCCCTAGCAGCCTTATGTCTGTGGGTGTAGCAATAGCCCAACAGGAAAGCCATAGCTTTCAAAGCTCCTTGGCCTCTTCCTGCTGTGTGGAACATGGATGCTGCTGGAGCTGCCTTGGCCCTGGGAGGCCCCTTGGGCATGGTATCTGCAGGGAAGACAGAGGAGGACTCACCACAACACGGGCTTTCTCAGATCTGCAACAGCATGAACAGCCCTGTGCCCAGGTCTGTGTAGGCCTGGGGTAAAATCCCAGCACCACTTCTAAATTGTGTAAATATAGGCCAGTTGTTTAAGCCTTTTTTTTTTTTTTTTTTTTTTTTTAAATACTGGAGATTGAACTAACTGGCATTCTACCTCTGAGGTACACCCCCAATCTTTTAATTTTTTTTTTTTTTTTTTTAATTTTGAAACAGGGTCTCACTAAATTGCTGAGGCTGGCCTCGAACCTGCAATCTTCCTATCTCAGCCTCCCAAGTACTGGGATTACAGGCATAGGCCACCACACTTGGTTTATTTAAGGTCTTAAAGATCTAGTTTCTTTATCAATAAACTAGAACAAATGTTATTTACTTAATAAGATTGTTATAAAGGTTAAGGAGAGATAATATACACCAAACTCTCTGTTCAGCATTTAGTACTCTTTTTTTTTTTTTTTTTGCGGGAGATTGAACTCAGGGGCATTCTACCTCTGAGCTATAACCCCCAGCCCTATTTTTTATTCTTTATTTTGAAACAGGGTCTCACTAAGTTGCGGAGTGCCTCTCTAGGTAGCTGAGGCTGGCCACAAACCTGGATCCTCCGGTCTCAGCCTCCCAAATGCTGGGATTACAAGCGTGTGCCACCATGCCCGGCTTGCATTTAGCACTCTTAAAAAAAGAGAAAATTTACTGGAACATCCAACATCAGCCAACCATAAGAGGAATTAAAGACAATAAAAATGATATATCTAGATGGGCATGGTGGTGCATGCCTATTATTCCAGTACTTGGGAGGCTGAGACAGGAGGATCACAAGGTCAAGGAAAGACTTAGCAGCTTAGCAAGACCCTGTTTCAAAATAAAATAGGGCTGGGAATGTAGCTCAGAGGGAGAAGGCCCCTGGGTTCAATCCCCAGTGCCACACGCACATGTACACAGAAAAAAAGTAGTATACTCTACATTATGTTCCTGTTTTTATGTAACAACAAGCAATGAAATAAAGATATATTGAGATGCATATCTATCTCAATTCTAGAAAAAGACCAAAATGTCAATAATAATTATTTTTTAAGTAGAGGAATATAGGAATCTTCTCTTTTTTGTACTTTTCTGTTTCAAAAATTTCTGCAGTGAATATGTATTTCTTTGCTAATTAGAAAGGAAAAGATGCCAAGCATGGTGGCATCTCCTTTTTGCAGAACTGGGGATTGAGCACAGGTACATTCTACCTCTGAGCTACACCCCAGCCCTATTTTTTATTCTTTATTTTGAAACAGGGTCTCACTAAGTTGCAGAGGCCCTCACTAAGTAGCTGAAGCTGTCACGAACCTGCGATCCTCCTGTCTCAGCCTCCCAAGTACTGGGATTACAAGCGTGTGCCACCATGCCCGGCAGGAAAAGATATTTTTAAAGTTTGTATAGACAAAGAAGCTGGAGCCAGCTTCTAGAGGACCTGCTAGCCAAATTTGGGACAATTTGAGTATCTTAAAGAATAATAATGAAAAGGACTACAAAGAGGAGGAAAGGGGCAGAGAAAGTTTTTTTTTTTTTGTCATTTTTGTTTTTGTTTTTAACAAGACAAATGCCAACTTGTAATATAGAAGGAATTACAAAATGAGAAAATCAAAATTCTGCAATCCACAATGCAATAATTGATTCAGACCCTGTAATAGATGTAAAGACAATAGATATATCTTTAATAGATGTAAAGGCTATTGGGGGAAAGGCTGCTGAAGAACAGGATGGCTGTGTGGTCTCACAGATTCATGTCTACAGAATACTTAATATTGTAGAGGAATCCACATGACCTTCAATGGAGAAGTCTGGTTGACACCAGCAAGTGCTGCAACAGCATGATGGGACCAGCCGCTTTATGCAACCTGAAGTATATAAAAGTCACCTCTGTACTTCCAAAAAAGTTTAACCTGGATCTAATCATGAGGAAACAAGCAGACGAGCCCAGAATGTGAGGGATTCTCAAGTCAACTAACCTGGGCTCTTTAAAAAGGGAAACCTAAATGGGCATCAAGATAGTTCTAGGTCAAAAGATACTAACAAGTCATAATAACCAAAGGTAGTATTTGAAACATATGAAAAAGATTTTGGGGACCATTGAGGACATTTTAAAAATTTAGAATTAAGCTGGACGTGGTGGTGCATGCCTGTAATCCCTGTACTTGGGAGGCTGAAACAGAAGGATCGCAGGTTCGAGGACAGCCTCAGCAAGTAGTGAGACTGTCATCAATCTAGTGAGACCCTGTTTCCAAATAAGAAATAAAATCGGGCTGGGGGTGTAGCTTGAAGGTAGAATGCCTCTGGGTTCAATCCCCAGTACCCCTCCCCCCCAAATTTAGAATGAAAAACCTAATATTGTGAATTAAAAGTTAATTTCTTTGCTGGTTGTGGTGGCGCACACTTGTAATCTAAGTACTTGGAGAATTGCAGGTTCTTGTCCAGCCTCAATGACTTAGTGAGGGTGTCTGCAGCTTAGTGAGACCCTGTTTCAAAATAAAAAGAATAAAATTGGGCTGGGCGTGTAGCTCAGAGATAGAATATCCCTGGATTCCATCGCCAGTATCACAAACACACACACACACACACACACACACACACACACACACACACACACAAGAAAAGTTAATTTCTTAGAAGTGATAATGATATTGTGCTTATGTAAAATATCCTTATTCTTAGAAGATACTTGGCAAGGAATTTAGGAATAGTGTTATGAGGTCTGCAATTTATCTTCATATGAATCATCATATGAGAGATATAAATGAAGCAAAATGTTAATATTTGTTGACTATAATCAGAGGGTAAACTGTTCATTGTACTGTTTTTCAACTCATTTGGTATAGGTTTCAACATTTTCTAATTAAAAGGTTGTGGGAAAAAAGTTCAGGTGGAAACTAAAAGGAGAGAAAGCTATAGAATAAAAGAGACAAAAACAATGTCTCTATTTTTGTATAATAACAAGAGGTGAAATTAAAAGATATATTGAAATGTATTTCTCTATATATGATACCAAAAACAATGTGCACATCTTGTTTGGCTTCTGATTCAAACCAACCAGTGGTAGGAAAATGTTAATGAGACAGCCAGGGAGATTTAAGCACTGATGGGATATTTGAGGAGATGAGTATGAAGCAGATGAAATTAGACTGGCCATGTGGTGACAGTTGCTGAAGCTGGGTTGGGAGTATGGGGACCGGTGGTCTCACCCTGTCTACTTTTACACGTCTGAAAACATCCACAGTAATGTATGGTAATGCTGTACTTCCCAGTGAGCAAGTGAGTGGCTGGCTGGATATCCGGATATCTAAATATCTCTAGGGGTCTCTTATTAACTAAGGAGCTACAGAGGTGATAAGTTATGATTAGTACCTGAGTTTTTCTCATAGTAGTGATTTTAAGTGAATTTGGGGGGGGAAGTGGGAGAAGTAAAGGTTATATGGAAGTAATTGTCTTTCTATTTTTTCCCTTTTATTTTCATTCTCTCAATTTCCATAATGCATGAGGCTCCTGACCACCATAAAGCAAGCTAGCGCTGGGGCATTATCCTCATCACTTCTGAAGCTGATGGAATGGTATTTATTGCTTCCACTTAAGTTTGAGAATCTCAGGATTGTCTATTTGGTCAGTTCTGTATTTAGCTAGTAGAGTTTTTATTGTCCTGAATTTTTGAGATGCTACTATGGCTGTTAGTGCTAATTTAACATTTAGGTGAAGATAAAACAAGATTTCAAAGGGATGGTCATTCATGAACATTATACAGACCAAAATAAATAAACGAAAGAAAATTTACTAGAGCTCTAAAGGAGAAAACCACTCATATTTTCCCTGCCTGTTAGGACTGTGGAGCCCAGTCAGACATATTTTAGGAAGTGATGACAAGGTAGTCTTGCACCATATTGGTCCTGAACAATTTAACTTTTATTCTAAGGTGAATTTTTGCAATAAAAAAAGTGGTCTTTTGTCTTATTTTTGTTTTCTAGAAAGGTATAGGATTCAAATAAAGCAAAATGTGATTTGGACACCCCTATTTCTTAAAGTCTTTTTGTGTCTGTGTGTGTGTGTGTGTGTGTGGTACTGGGGATTGAACCCAGGAGTATTCTACCTCTGAGCTATATCCGAGCCCAATTTTATTACTTTATTTTGAAACAGGGTCTCAATAAGTTACAGAGGTCCTCACTAAGTTGCTGAGGCTGGCCACAAACCTGTGATCCTCCTGTCTCAGCCTCCAAAGTACTGAGATTACTGGTGTGCACCACCACACCCAACTTCTTAAAGTCTTTTTAAAGTAAACATTGGAGAGTATTAACTTCCAGTTATTAGCAGAAACCATAAAGAGGAAAACAAGAGAAGTTAAGGAAAAAAGAAAAATCCAACTCTAAAAAAAATTTAACAAAATAAAATTTATGAGTGGTAGATTTAATGGGGAAACAAATAAAACTAGATTTTGAAGGAATATCAGATCTGAGAGTGAAAAGAAAAATATGTCTTGGAACCAGTTGCTTAGGACACACAAGATCAAGGAAATACAACTTTACACTATTATTTCACCTTTGAACATTACTGTTATTATTTAGACTAAATAATATTGATGAAAATAATTTAAAAATTCTAAGTGTTCACAAATATATCTAAAAATGCATCTAAGTGTTATCTGGATTTTTTCCTAAGATGTCTTTATAATAACTCTTGATGTAGGAGGTTAAGTTTTGAACTTATGATTTGAAATTTTTGGTTTAAGTATCTTTAAAATCGAACAGGCCGTTCTTACGGGAACTATGAGCATTTGCTTCATCCCATCCTCTTGCGACTTCTCCCTCCTTTGATGTCATTTTCTGTATCTGTGGTTGAAAGTTGCCACATTTTCATTGTTTCCCCTTTGGTTGTGCAGGCTAGGGAATGGCTTGCTTTGATCTACACTGTGGTGGGATCTTAGCTAGCAGGGCCTGCTCCTGCCCTCTTCCTGGGCCACCTGTAAGGCCTGGGTCAGCACCTCCAGGATGAGAAGCCACGTGAAGGAGAGTCTGTGACAGCCAGCACCGGGCTGTCTCAGACCCTGCTGTCCCCTCTTATTGATATGCTGCTTGTGGCTGCAAGAGTGACTCTAGGCAGGACCAGAGGACTGCCTGAATGAGCCCAGCCCCAACTGCTGACCCAAAACAAATTCTTTCCCTCTTCCTCACAAAAGACTTCCCTGCACCTGAAGATAACTACCAGCAAACACTTTATCATCTCTTTTCACCTTAAATACCTGACATTTCTCTGATGATCTTTGTTCTAATAATGTGGTTTCCATGGTTCATGGACCTTATATTTATCTGGTCACTGTTCTCTGGACTTCATCCAGCTTGCAAAATTTCTCTTTGAACTGGTGGCACTGAGAATTGAAACCAGTATTTCTGATGTGACTTGCTACCTTTAACCCTCAGTGTCTTGGTTCTTGTTTTCCCCTGAAGTCCCTGCTCCTGGCTCTCAAACCCCTCTGCCAGAGGCAGGATTTCCCCCGTCCTTGGGGGCCAAGTCAGATATTGCAGTGCCTTCCTCCTCAGAACGTGCTGCTCCTGGCCCTTAGCACATGTTTCATGCTGGCCGTAGGAAGCCTGGCTTCTGGGCTAGGCCAGGATTTATTGAAAGAAGATATTTTGTTTCTGTCCCTCAGCACTTGGCACATGTTAAGTGCTCAATATTATGTCTAATAGGTTGGCTAATTAACTAATAAGTCTTTGGGTGTTAAAATATATTATCTTAGAGTCTACATTTACCCACAAGACTATCTATCAAAAGAGCCTGTCTGTCAGACTGCTGTTTACATCAAGATCCTATGTCCAGTTAAATTTCCCTGTGTACTATCATGGCCCATTAAAGAGGGAAATCTATTTGGTTTGGGATTTCTTCTCTAGCTCTCTAGACGCCTTCTGTCACGCTTTCTGAAGAATTCTGGCAGAGATGTTCATTTGTTTACTATTTCTGGAATGTGTATTTACTCTGTTGAAAACTGAAGCATTTGCTTTATTTTCATCTTTCATCTCTCTCTCTCATCCACTGCAATACCCAAAGATTACTTCATACCGCACTCCAGTGTATTTTATTACTATGGCAGGCAAAGTCTGGGTTGGTAAATTTGGCCCCAATGTTATTATTACTAATAAAATCCTAGTACTTTACATTTGAAAAGTACCTTACCCTTTATAACATATTTTCCCATACCCTAACCCCTTTGAGTCTTACCAAAAATCTTTATTTAATAAGTGGATGGTTATCTGTGTTTTACAGTTAAGATAACAAGCTTAGAGAGATGAGGTCACATGACTGAATAGTGGAAGAGTCAAGAATCGAACCCAGCTCTAGAAGAGCAACATAAGTGCTCACTCATCTGAGGCCCCTTGTTCTCTGGATTAAGATAATTCTAACAAAAACAAGATGGGGGAGGAGGAGGAGGAGGAGGAGGAGGAGGAGGAGGAGAAACCTGATAATTCTTCTCAATGGAGAACAACAATAAAAACAGCTGAATAGCTCTACTTTCTCTGCACTCTCCATCCTTTTTTTCCCCTCTAACTGCTAAATATCTTCCTAGTCTGAGCACAGCCTTGTGGTCATATCTTTTCTCTTTGCCAGTTGAATCTGGCAATCTTCCCAGTATTACTGGGCATGTCTACCTTCTGCAGAAAAACTTGTCCAAAGATTTCAAGTGGAAACATCTCTTTGAAGTTACTTTGTATAGCACCCAACAACCCTCTTTTGTTCTGTTTTATTGCTTTAAAAGAGGTGCTACATGGTAGCAGTATTTTCATATTTAGTCCAGAATGGTAGAGCTAAGGAAGGCCTGGGGAACAGGGCTTCACCTCTTTCCTTCTTTTGTGCTGTTTCCCATTTGGTTTTGGTCAGTGTTGAAATGTAAATGTCACACACAGATCACCTTTATCCACATTTTACACCTTAGCAAGAACTACTTTCTCAGTTGGGTCATTCCAGGGAACAGATCTCTAAGGAAGTGGGACTTGGACAGGTGGTAGTTTAGAGGGAAGGGCTGAGACACAGCAGTGAGGCAGGTGTCCTGAGGCTGTGAGTCCCTCAGAGAGGACTGGCCATGGGGACTGGTGTCCAGCCAGAAAGACAGTCACCACATCCTCACCTTAGCCTCAGTTTCATCTTGAGTCAGTCCTGGGTGCTGCAGAAGGCAGTGGCAGTGACCAGCAACCTCTTAGTTCCAAGGGTTGGTGACACAGAGTGCCTCTCAGCCCTCTCCTGCCACCTGTTAATGAGCCATGCCTTCCAGAGATAATAAGCATTTCTCTTTTTAAATTGAAGTTCAACTCAAAAACCTGGTGGCCTCAGAATTATAAACTGCTAAATCTTAGAGACGGAAGGAAATCATTTCTACCATGACTATGCATATAATAAAAAATCCCTCTTTCATTTCTCCACTTTCCAGACAATTGCAACATGACTTTCCCAGGGCCCTGATTTTCAGCACGGATGATTTTTTCTTCAGGGAAGATGGTGTCTATGAGTTCAATCCTGACTTCCTGGAGGAAGCCCATGAATGGAACCAGAAAAGAGGTGATGAATTCTTTCCCAAACTCCTGGGAAACCCTGTTGTGCACATAGACTAGAGCTGCTTCAGAATGAAGTTTTATGGAAGGAGCTCAACCGAAAGCTTTGCCACCCCCTCCTCCCACCCCCAAGCAGAATGACAGAGCACAACCTTTTTAGATTCTAGGAAAAGTAAAATTACTGAAAATGGGTTCTGATATAGGTGGCCTTAAGTTGTGTGATGAGAACATGCTATAGCGAGGATGACAAAGTGTGGATTACGCCCACCCTTCTCTGATTGTTGCCTGTTGTTCACTGTTATGTAACATTGTGTTGCAGCAAGAAAAGCAATGAGGAATGGCATATCCCCCATTATTATTGATAATACCAACCTCCACGCCTGGGAAATGAAGCCCTATGCAGTCATGGTAGGAAGAAGAATCATTCTGAATTTTCAGTTACGGACATTTTGTGAGAAAGTTGAAACATTTGTTCTTTCCTCTTTTTCTGATCTTTCGTGATTTCATGTTTACTAACAGTAGTTCTTGGAGGGAGCAGGTAAAGAAGTTTGATTTTAGTGTTTCTCTGCTGTTTGATGGCTGAAATTTACCGAGATGCTAATCTTACCTCAGGGTACATTTTTAATAGCCCTTGGTAAATAGTCCTTTGTCTGAAATTCTTGATAGCTTTTCAGTCTTGGTTATTTTCCACACAGGGGGCATCCACTGAAACTTGCAGGGAAATATAAGGCTACATGGCATGCTAGCATAGTTAGGGTTACAATAGCACAGCTCTGCCTTTGGCGAGCTGGGATTTTAGCACTGGGTACCACTGCTGCCTGAAGTCCCAGGGCAACAGATTTTTTTTTTTTTTTTTTTGCCCTTAAAAACAGATTTAGGATTAATACATTAACCCTAAGGCAGAATACAAATACAAATATACATATAACTCACCTCTCTATCCTGATCTTTTTTCAGACATATTTTGTCTCTTATGCTAATAAGTTTTTACTACCTACTGGACATAAAAAAGAGGAAAGGTCCACAAACACACAGGATGGGGCAGGAAGCAGACAGCTGAGTCTTCTCGTATCACACATAATCCCCACTTATAGTTGTAAATGTTTCCCATGCTGGGCTGCTGGCAGTCTATTTTTAGGCTTCTTTTTATATTTTGGGCAAAATAGCATACCTTCAGGTATGCTTTCTAATGAGACTGTCATCAGTGCTGCTTAGGCCCAGACTTGGGGCTTGGGTGAATGTAAGAAGGAATGAGCATCAACTTAGTTACCTCCAATCATGGCAGATGGAGAGGTCACTGGGGTGAGAAATGAACAGGGCTGTGAGAAGTCCAACAAATTCAGGCACAACTCAAAACCAAGAGCTAAGGCTGAATGAAGTACGGGTGGCTTCCGGAAGGCATTTACTTTTCATTTTCAACCACCCACATCCATTAGCCTCAAGAAATGAGATATTTTCAGTGTGTGACACTGAAATCTTCCCTAATTAGAAGTGCCCCTCTAAAGACTGAAGAGGAAGTCTTTTTAAAATTTATGCATTAATTGAAAAATAGTTGTACCTATTTATGGAGTATAGTGTGATGGTTTAGTACATGCATACAATGTGTAATGATCAACTCAGGACATTTATCTGTCATCACAAACATTTATCATTTGTGATAAGAACATTCAAAACCCTCTTTCCCAGCTATTTTGATTCATATGATACTAACTTTAATCACCATTCTGTGTAATAATGCACCAGAACTTATTCATCCTATCTACCTAGGAGGAAATATTTTTTTAGTTAGCTCTTTTCATTCTGTATTTTATAACACAATAAATAATAATGATAACAGAAAATCCTGTTTAAGATAAGGCACTATTCAGCTTAGGAATGCAAGGAATATTTGGATATTTTGACGGGCACTTTAATAGTTTTCTAAACTCAAGGAAACGGGGCACAGTGCATTGGGCCAAACTGAATTGCATATCAGGGAGAGCTACTTTTGGAGGAAGATTATGTAAAGCCTGTGGGAGTCACTTTTATTTCATAAGCTATGTTTCTGTGGAACTTTCTAAACCATGGCACAAGGAACAGGACAAGGCATTTAACAGAAGTAAATATACAATAATCACATAAGTGTCTCTGAGAATTCACTGAGGTCATTTCTCATACCTGTGTTTGAGAAATTTTGAAGTAGTTCAGTGACCTATTTTTTAAAATACTTTTATTGGTACATTATAGTCTCACATCATAGTGTAGTTTATAGTGAGAGTGACATACATGTGCACAGTGCTTGGTGAGCTTTCTCCCAGCTCTCTCCCCATTTCCCCCTTCCCCAGTAATCTATTTGTAAAGTTGTTCAATTTCTACATACAAGATAAAATTGACCAGAATTTATCATTGGGAACCATAATATAATCTGAGTGACTAAGTATGGGAATGATCCAACTGCATTAAGATAAATTAAGACAATAGATTATGCCAATAAAAGGAATTTTTAGAAAGATTTGTAGTAAATGTTAAATGGCAGCATAAACATTCCCAAACATACATACTATGTCTTCAATGTTTTATGTACTTTTGAAAAATCAGGCACTTGAAAATAACTATGAAGTTATATTCCGAGAACCTGACACTCGCTGGAAATTCAACGTTCAAGAGTTAGCAAGGTACTTCTTTGTTTTTCTAGCTCCTCATTATGTATCCTGCTATTTTCAGGTATTTCAGACCGAACAAAAGAATCTTTTCAGGCTGGAAATGGACTGGTAGTTTTCAGGCCAGAAATGGTAATTTTTGGAAATTGATAACTTTGGAATTATTAATGTGAAGACTTTAGTTTTGGGTCAGTTTTCTAATATAATGCTAAATGCTACATCTTGGCTTGGACTTGGTCCTTTAAAAGGACACATTTAACATTTGGCTAAACTGCTTCTTCATTAATGAACATTTAAAAGCACTTTCCTCTGCATGAGATTGCCCTTGTTAGTGTTTTTGCATTTAGGCTAAATAAAGATCTTTAGATGTTGAACAGTATGTGGTTCACTTATGGTTTAGATGCTGCTTCTAATTTATACAGCAATAAATGTCCAAATAATACTAACTTGATTTTGAATGCATGAGTTCTGATATTGACTTTCCATGTTACCTGATGTCAATGTAATGATTTAAAGTAACCAGTGAGATCAGAATTTACTTTTTAGGATTAAGGCCAATTCATCTTTGGGTTACAAGCAGATAGTGTTTCCAAAATGAGTCTGTGGATCACCCCCATCAGGACTGCCTTCCGTGGTTGTTAAACCCTAGTTCTAATTGTTAAAACCCTAGATCACGGAGCCAGGTGTGGTGGTGCACACCTGTCTTCCCAGTACTTGGGAGACTGATGCAGGAGGATCGCAGGTTCAAGGGCAGCCTCAGCAAATAGTGAGACTCTCATCAACCTAGTGAGACTCTGTTTCAAAATAAAAATAAAATAGAACTGGGGGTGAGCTGGGAGGTAGAATGCCCTGGGTTCTATCCCCAGCACAACAAACAAACAAGCCCTAGGTCATGGACTCCATTCTGTAGTTTGGATTTTTGGCAAGTACATTTCTAACTATATCCCTAGTTGGTTCTTGTGCCTGCTAGAATTTAAGATTATTTTAGTAAGCATCTCTTAGCAGCATGTGGGATTGAGTGACCTGAATTGATGATAGATATATGCATGTTATTAACAGGCAAATATGATTTTAAAAACCTTATGGTATTCTTTCATGTTTTGAAGCACAGAATTGAGATTAGAGGAAAGGAAGCATTTGTGAAGCTAGCCTGGGGATGTGAAGGGTGCAGAGCACAGGAGCAGAGCCTGAAAGATAACTGAATAGCAAGAAGTTGTGCTTTTTGCCTGTTATGTCCTTAGGACAGAGTGTGAAATCTATGCAATGCAGGACTAGTAAAATACAAATAACTCATTTTAATACCCTTTCTTAATTGAATGTTTGCTTTTTTTTTTTTTTTTTTTCCCATGTAGAAGAAACATTCACGGAGTCCCAAGAGAAAAAATACACCGAATGAAAGAAGGGTATGAACACAATGTTACTTTTCACAGTGTACTTCGTGCTGAAAAACCAAGCAGAATGAGCAGAAACCAGGACAGGAATAATGCATCGCCTTCTAACAGTGCAGGATACTGGAATAACTACACAGAGTTTCCAAACCGGAGGCTGCATGGAGGCTTCGCAAATGAGAGCTCCTTTAGCAGAAGAGGTGGTTACCACCATGGCTATTAGAGGCCTATCTTATAGCCCAGAATTTTCCTAAATAAGTTTTTACTTCAATTTTTGGTATTTATTCTTTGTTCAGTTTTAGTCAGAGCTCTAATTCCAGTGTAAATAGTCAAAGTCAAAAGTTTCTAACCAAGCGTGGTGGCATACACTTGTAATCCCAGTAATTGGGAGGCTAAGATAGGAGGATCCCAACCTCGGCAATTTAGCAAGGCTCTCAGTAACCTAATGAGCCCATTTCCAAATAAGAAATAAAATTGGGTTGGAGGTGAAGTGTGGAGGTAGAATGCCTGGCAAAAAAACAAAGTTTCCAAGCAGAGGTCATTATATTCATGATATTCAACTAACATTTGTTGAAGTACATCTATACACATGGTCTGAGGATGGGAATTCTGCAGATTGATTATAGTCTCTTTCTCTAGGGAAAGAATTGGAAATAGCTGGGCATGGTGGCACACGCTTGTAATCCCAGTTTGGGGAGGCTGAGACAGGAAGATCGCAGGTTTGCAGCCAACCTCAGCTACTTAGTGAGGCCCTGTTTCAAAATAAAGAATATAAAATAGGGCTGGGGGTGTAGCTTGGAGGCAGAATGTCCCTGGGTTAAAAAAAAAAAAAAAAAGAATTGGAAATTGAAGACAAGAACAGACTTAAGAACATAAGCAACTAGTTATATGGGTTCATAACTGAAAGAAAGTGTCTATATATATATATATATATATATATATATATATATGCTTCAGTACCACTTTCTCTGAATTCATTTATTTTTTCAGGAAATTCATCTCAGCCAGGAAAGTTGGAAATGTGGGGGAGAAACAAGAGGCAGGAAATGTGTTTTAGTGCCATGGCTACTTTGATAATCTATTAAAAAATGTGAGTGTGTGACTCTAATGGTACTAAGTTTTCTTTTAAAACTAACATACTAGAAATGGAATATTGTCCTTCAAAGTAGATGCTTTGGTCAGCGTTTATTTTAGTGATGTATCACTGTTAAAAATGTCTGTCACATCCTTAATAGTTACACAAGCTACTGAGGAAAATAAATGTCATTATTTAAAGTCACACCTTTTAACTACTTTATTCCACAGGATGAAATCTAACTTTTGGCTATTGTCTAATAGTGTAAATAAAATAAACTTGCTTTCGTAAAACACCAATTTTTAAGAGGAATAACTACACAATTTCTAAAATTATGTCTATAAACATATGTGCCCAAATGTTTGCGAGTGCAGAGAATTAAGCAGCCCAGACACAGATCACACATGTAAGAGTCATGCCCACTGAAAGACGCTTGATGTTTTATGTGGCAGTATTTAAGACAATAAAGTTCTACCACAACTCTGGGATGTCCCTCTTCTACTGATACTGAATTTATAAATCCAAATGAAATCCAAGCAGGTTGCAATCAGATTAATCTGGTATGAGACTGTGATAGACAAGACCATATAGGATGTATGAGCTATTTATTGTTGGCCAACAGCTTCTTTCTAATGTTCTGTGAAATATTTAAGTGTCTTATATAATGGTGCTTTTATGGTTATTAAAATTGCATATGGTATTGCATTTATGTGGATTTGTCATTGAATATTTTTGTTCAACAATAAAAACTTACCTAAACCCCCAAGGAATTCAATCATATAACAACCAGTTTTTCCATATCATAAACTTATTTACTACTTTCTTTAATATATAGGAGGCATAAATGTAAAGACAAAAGCAACCTTTTACTTTCTTGCTTATATAAATCTGCACATTAAGATGACTTCAATATTCTATTAACTAACACTGTTGAAATCTACTCAGCATCTTGATGACTACTAGCAATGCAGCTGTCATTTTTTCTTAACATTTAAAAAATTGGTATCTACTCTGAGTAACAAAGCTCAGCTGACAGTAAATTTGCACGAACCTAAGATGTTATCATAGTTTTGCTAAATTCTGTGTTTAAGCATAGCATACAACAATCCTGTAATAATAGTAATCTACTTAACAAACTTGTACTTGCCAGTCCCAGGTAACCCTGGCTTAGTTAATATGGTTATTACGGAACCTGTTCAATATGGCTGGCTGGACTCTTAGGTTAGTAGGGGAGAAAATCAGAACTATCTTCCTTTACTTCCACAGGAAGTCAAAAGGGCCAGATTCAGGTCCCCCTAATGTGGCTGGCTTTCAGCCTAGGGTTTTTGGTTCACCTGGACTGTGGGAACAACCACCATGGGGAAGTGGCTCTGGGCTGATAGTTCCTGGCCCTTTTCTGTCTCTTTTCCTAGATGACCCCTGAAATATTTGGTTTGGAAACAGAAGAGTAACTGATTAAATGCCACCAAATTTATTTATCTAGAAGTGATTTTTTTCCCTTTCAACTAGAAACGATTTTTTTCCCTTTCAATGGCTTCTGATTTATATAATCCTTTGAACACCCAACATTGACTTGTATTAGTGTATTACTGTTTGCATTATTCATAGAGTTGGTAAGTACTCTGTACACAACAGGCTCTCATTAAGTGATTGTTGAATATACAACACAAACTGC
The DNA here is from genome assembly GCA_004027655.1 of Graphiurus murinus. Taxonomy (NCBI): domain Eukaryota; kingdom Metazoa; phylum Chordata; class Mammalia; order Rodentia; family Gliridae; genus Graphiurus; species Graphiurus murinus. The sequence goes on from PVLC010008807.1 coordinate 39,292, forward strand.
TTTTACCACATTCCTTATTATACAGTATACATTGTTGACTATAATCATTAAATTGTCACTTTTGGGAGGAATAATATACACATTATATTCAAGTTTTGTATTTTGTTCATATAGCCTATCTATAATTTATATAGAGGAGTGTTCGCATCAGGTTATTTCTGTGACAGGTGGTCTGAATGAGAATGCTAATGTAGAAGTAATAGCATTTTTCCTAGAATTCCAAAAAGAAAAGGTCAAATTCCTATAATTCTTCCTGCTCATGTGAGACTAAGTTTTATTTCCTATTCTAAAGTGGATCATGGGGATGTGAAGACAAAACTGTTTCATGAACAAAACTTAAATTGCATTAATAAGACTATCAGAACACTTAAGCTGGGTGTGATGGCCCACATCTGTAAACCCAGTACTCAGGAGGCTGAGATAGGAGGATCAGTTTGAGGCCAGTCTCAACAACTGAGACTCTCAGCAACCGAGTGAGACCTTGTTTCAAAATAAAAAATAAAAAGGGCTGGGTGTGTAGCTTGGAAGTAGAATGCTCTGAGTTCAATACCCAGGACCAAAGGAAAAAAAAATCAGAATAGACTATTATATATTAATGCTTTATGGAGAAGAGAAAAAAACATGGATCATAGTTAAGGAAGTTGATTTATTTTCTTTTTCTTTGTACTGGGGATTGAGCCCAAGGGCAACCTACCACTGAGTTATACCCTCAGTTCTATTTTCCACTTTGAAACAGGATCTTGCTAACTTAATGGCCTCAAATCTGCAATCCTCCTTGTCTCCCAAGTACTGAGTATAGGCATGTGCCACCATGCCCAGCTGTGAGGTGACTTTTAAAAGGATATATTATTGGCTTTGAAATGTGTTTAAAATTAAGATTTGGAAACATTCTGCATATATTTAAGATATATTAAGAGCTTCTGCATAATCTTAGCTTGTTAGAAATGTAACATGAGAAAGTAACAACGTAGCATGTCACCCTAGGCTCACCTTGCCATCTGCCTTGGCAGTGGAGCCATGGAGAGCATGGTCCGAATCTCGTGCCAGTGCCGAAGACAAGCAGATAGCACTGGTGCTGATTTGAGAGCAGAGCATTTCTGAAGTTGTTGTCTGGAGGACTGTTGTTAAAAAGTTATTTGTTAAGGAAATAACTAACTCTATGAATCTGCTTCTGACTTAAAGAGACTACACCTGCTTCTGACTTAAAGCATCTGGGGTTTTAATTGAAGTACTCTGGATTCAGAGACTACACTCAAGTCAAACAAAGGAGTTACCTAGAGGGTTCTACTTTTCTTATAGTCATGCTATCTGAAGGATGAAGAATTGATCAGAAGAAAACCCCACTGCAGAATCTTTACTCATCCCGACTTTGGACTAGAATGGACCTATAACAGAATCAACACATGCATTAAGGAAAACTATTTCATGAGTTTCTTTCTTTCTTTCTTTCTTTTTTTTGTGGTACTGGGGATTGAACTCAGGGGCATTCTACCTCCGAGCTATACCCCCAGCCCTATTTTTTATTCTTTATTTTGAAACAGGGTCTCACTAAGTTGCAGAGGGCCTCACTAGGTAGCTGAGGCTGGCCACGAACCCGGATCCTCCGGTCTCAGCCTCCCAAATGCTGGGATTACAAGCATGTGCCACCATGCCCGGCTATGAGTTACTTTCTTAAAAAACAAAATAAAACCCTCCTAATAGGAACTAAACTAAAAGGAATTTGAGTAAAAATAAATGTACTTAGAAATCTTGTTTCAATTATACAATGATACAATCTAAAAGAAAAGGATATGTTTATTTTGTTGGTAAAATATTGTAATGATTAAGTCCAATCAAAGAGTTAAGTGAGATTTTTATTAATATACAGTTAGTTTTACAGTAGACAACTGAAATTAAAGTATACCAAAACAGAATCAAGCAGAACGTCTTTATGATATACATACTCTTAGGTAAATCTGATGCTATTCTGTCTTCTTGTTATGCAAATACCGATGTAGAGTTTGAAATTATATATCTTACAAACTGGAAAAGATGAGTCAAATACTAGTTTACTGTAATTTTTGTTTTTATGGCCTCTGCCCTCTCTTAGATACATTCTTTATTGTACTTGTGTCCTGCACACTGGTCTCATGTTCTTCTGAGCTGTAACACCTTTTCTGTCTGAGATCATTCTCTGCACTGCAGGGCGCCATCCTGGTGGATTCACTGACAGACAGAGGCTGATTTACTGCTGCTAAACCCAACTGAAGGGCTTGGGTATTTATCAAAGCAAGTTCCTCATCAGCTATCGAATCACTTTCCAGAAGAGAAATTTCACTGAATGTTTTAGGTGGAGTCCTTTTAGGAGAATGCAATTCTTTCTTCTTCATAGGTGTTTCATGTCTGGCGCCACAACTCCGTGGCGGCTGGAATGCCTTCTGTGCAGCTGGAGAAACAAATGTACAAATGGGACTGACTGGCGGAGGCAGAGGCAGCCGGCTCAAGAAATCCAAAGCTCTTCTCTTTTTGCAGTTTTTTGGATCATCAATCTCTTTCTCCTCTTTATAACAAGACTTTGAAGTCATTTGGGCTGATATGTGTGTGGGCAAAGATTTCCCTTTTGGTGTACACAGAGAAGAAGGACTCTGATAATTTATCTCAATATTAGGAGAAGACATCTAAGAAACAAAAAGCAGCCTACTGTAATTATGTACTAGCATTTAAAAGACAACAAAATTAACTTCTCATTAAGAATATACAAATACCAGCCGGGTATGGTGGCGCATGCTTGTAATCCCAGTATTTGGGAGGCTGAGACTGGAGGATCTGGGTTCACGACCAGCCTCAGCTGCTTAGTGAGGCCCTCTGCAACTTAGTGAGACCCTGTTTCAAAATAAAGAATAAAAAATAGGGCTGAGGGTGTAGCTTGGAGGTAGAATGCCCCTGGGTTCCATACCCAGTACCACACACACACACAAAAAAAGAATATACAAATACCACACATTCTCACTTATCCATTTAATAACTTAGATGATTTTAAAATATTCATATTACTATTCTAGAAAGAAATAATTCTTGTATAAGATGATTTTAAAAATGACGAAACGAAGACAAATAGTAGTCATAGTAAAAGACAAAGCAGAAGACACCACCTATGTTTTAATCTTTTTATCATTAATAGGGGAAATGAAGCCATATTAGGAACACATGTAAAAGAATAAAACAAAAGCCAGGTGCAATGACACATACTTGTAATCCCAGTACTCAGGAGGCTGAGACAGGAGGATTGCAGGTTCGCGGCTAGCCTAAGCATAAGGTACTTAGTGAGGCCCTCTGCAACTTAGTGAGACCTTGTTAAAATAAAGAATAAAAAAATAGGGCTGAGGGTGTAGCCCAGAGGTAGAATGCCCCTGGGCTCAATCCCCAGTACCACAAAAAACAAAAACAAAACAAAAAAGAACACATGCTACCTAGGTCCTAATATTTACTTTTCTAGCTTTGTGTCTTTAGGTAACTGTTTAACCTCTCTACCTCTCATCTGTAACAATAACTTTTATTAAATAGGGTTGTTAGGATTAAATGAGTTAATACAGCTATACTTAGTAAATGTTAGCTATTTAGCCAATATGAAAGATTTTTATCCTCCGGGACACTTATGTCTTAGCAAGTGACTAACATGATGGTTTCAAAACCTAGTTGTTGGTAAATGATTGAGGCACAGATCAACATATTGATGTCCACTGTTTGCCACATTATTTTAAATAGAAGTGACCGTGTATACTATCTTGCTTGAAGAAGTCTTTGACAAAAAAGCATATCTGTTATTTGTAAATTTCTTGTTCTAAAAAAAGCAGCTATGTTTTTTTTTTTTTTTTTGCGCTTCTGGGGATTGAACTCAGGGGCATTCTACCTCCAAGCTATACCCCCAGCCCTATTTTTTATTCTTTATTTTGAAACAGGGTCTCACTAAGTTGCGGAGTGCCTCACTAGGTAGCTGAGGCTGGCCGCGAACCCGGATCCTCCGGTCTCAGCCTCCCAAATGCTGGGATTACAAGTGTGCGCCACTATGCCAGGCTAGCAACTATGTTCTATGGATATAAATTATGTAAAGAGAAGTTATTTTGTATCATTAAAAAAAAAGATTTTAAGTACTTAAGTGACTGAGACAGGAGGATCACAGGTTTGAGTCCAGCCTCAGCAGCTCAATGAGACTTTAGCAACCTAGTGAGACTTGTTTAAAAACAAACAAAAAAGATTTTAATTTAATTTGCATCTACTGTGATTTAATGAGTTAGATGAGTTCTAAACCCTAATGATATGGAATAGCTCTTCTAGCAAAAAGTAACAGGCAAAAAAAGAACTCTTTAATCATATATACTTGAAATGCTAAAAATGAAAGCCTTTATAAAACTTACCCTCAGAGTTTTATATTCTTGCTCTAATAAACACAATACAATTTCCAAATAGCCTATACCTATATCATCGACATAACAAATATGTTTTATAATTAAGTTTAGTTATATTTTACTGTTTGCTGGATATACACCAAAATATATCACTGCCTCCATATATAATATTTCTTCCATTTACATGACTTACCAGAAACTTACTTCCGGTACCAAAGACTGTTTGAACAGCGTATGGCTCTGACATGTAGTCTTTAGTTGGGGTAGACCACTTGGGATCATTTGCATTAAGTAGATGCATAAGTTTCTTCTCTGCATCACTGCAAAATATTTCAGTATTCTAAGAAAACAAATTGAAAAAGTTGTCTTGTAAGTTGTAAAATGACACGTTTATGTTTTCAGGAATTATTTCCTTTAAGACCAGAAATAAAAAATTCAGACCAGAAGAATGAGACATTCCCAATTTGATAGATACTGTCAAGTATGTCAATACAAAAATGCAAACCAACATTAATGTTTGAAGGGGATCTAGTTATTAAAGGAAGGGGCTGAGGAGGGAGAGGCAGAAGGAAAGGGAGGGGAAGAAAGAGTATGTGTGAAAGAAAGTTGTAAGAGATCTTTCCAGCCACCTGATCTAATCAGCAAGGCACCATGGCACTGGACTTGAGAGTTGAAGATTAGGGCTAACTTTCTAGCTCTATTTACTACCTACCAGCTGGAGACCAACACATCCCTACACTAGAGTGGACTAGGAAAGAACTGCCTCATTCACTGCAATGTATTCCAAGCATGAACTGAAAGAATTAAATTACGTGGAATTGGTGTTGGAGGAGTCATAGCTGGCCAAGCACCAGCAACCTCATGTTAATAATCATGTATTAAGTGGCCTAACTTAATACATGAGACTACTGTGTAGAACTTTAAAAACCTGGGATATAAACAGTAGGTACACTGTATGGGAGCCAAATAAAGAATGCAACTCCTACCCCCAATTTAGAAACTAGATAAATCAGTGTTATTCTTCCCTTTGTGCATTCTTTTGGTAAAATATTAACACAAATTACCTTTATATGCTAGCTACCCTAATGTTTCAAAAATACAATTTATATAAATTTTGAATAACACACATTTCAAATATTAAAGTATAGAATTAAGAAGCTTATTTTTCATGGATTCTCCACTAGTTATCAATTTATGAAATCCAATTTTATGGGGGTGGCAGCATTGCACAGTAGGTAAAAGAGTTTGAGTTCTGCATTCAGATGGCCTAAGTGTGAACCAAGGTCCTACCAACTTGGCATGTGAACTGGCACAAGACATTTAACTTGTTTCTCACTAATAAAATGGAAGAACAGTTCCCTACCTCACAGGGTTTTGGAGAGAGTTAAATGAGGCAAGCTAGAACAAAGCCCCTTACCCAGCAAGCACTCAATAAACATCAGCTACATAAAGTGCATACACTGAAATAGTTTTAGTGTTTCCTATTTGATTCAAATCAAAGAGATATAAACTATATAAGATGCTGGATACAGAGTTTAAATGTAAACTTGTAGGCTACATATTATTAACTAATCCTACTGCCAATGCTGTGAACCATAGGTAACTCACATTCTGTTTCTAATCTCCAGTTTGCCTCTGTGGTCTGCATCTCTGAACATCCTTCTCACAATCTCTCCTAACTCAATTCCCTTGAAGTCATTCTTTTCTTCCTGAGAGCTGTCATTCCCATTCCTTATCTCCTCAGGTCCATGGGCAATTAATACATGGTGAAACCTTATCTTGTATACTATCCCAACTATCCAGTTTTCATAAAAGCCATTTATCCTTGATGTTGGACTGGCAAAATAGGAAAACACCAAAATGCGTAGTAATGATGAAAGCAATTATACCTCAATAGTGTTTTTCATTTTGTTTAATTGCTGTTGAAAGTGACCCTCTTTTGGACTGGCAGAAAACACTGAAAACTCTCCAGCAAATAAAGTTGGAATTACTGGTTTGGATTCTGGTCGCCACTGGAGGTTGCTTGCAGCAATTATCAGATGAGGCTTAATAATGTCTTCATTAAGATCTATCCAAAACTTTATTGCCAATAAATTATGGCATTCATCTGTCAAATAAACCAAAGGAGCTAGACCTAGAATGAATAAAAAAGTCATCATTAGATAAATTAAAAAATATAAGCCTGGCATGGTGGTGCATGCTTGTAATCCCAGTACTTGGGTGGCTGAGATGGGAGGATCGCAGGTTGATGGCCATCTTCAGCAACTTAGACCCTCCACAACTTAGTGGGACCCTATTTCAAAATAAAAATAAGGCTGAGGGTGTAGCTTAGAGGTAGAATACCCCTGGGTACAACCCCCAGACCCACTTAAAAAAAAAAAAAGGGACTGCTTAACATGCCTATTTATTTTAGTATTTTATTTAGTATATGTTAATGGTAAAAACAAGTTAATATAACTGAATAAAACCAAGAATTTCCAAGATGACCAGTTCTTAAGGGGCTAGAATTTCATTTTGTGAAAGTTTTAATTCGTCATTCATTGTCATTCTGTCACTTTCAGCAGTGTTTCTTGGTGATTTCAGTATCCATATATGTGATCCATCCTTTAAAAACCCTGGGCTCCCAGAACCATTTTCTTCTTTAATGATTGTGTCCTCCATTTCTCATCAGTAGCTCATCCAATGGACATACCTGAGACTTTGTTATTTCCAATACTTTCATCTCCAGAATTTGAAGCATCCTGTGATTCAACCACCCCCTTTGATCTTTCCAGTTAGCTCCCTCTAGAACCCTAATTCAAACAATCCTTAAGCCCCACTGGGACTTACAATCCATTTTTCTTACCTCCTGCTCACTGTTCTGTATTCCTCTAATGTCTCCTTTGCTCTGTATTGTGCTTAAAGTCCAAGGCCACCGATTACAATCTTCTCTTTGTGCATACCCCCAGACTCTCTGCCTTTCCTGCTTTGCACTATTCACTAAGCTAAAGGACAACCCTGGTCAAGTCCCATTTTCCAACAATGTCATGCCCACAGCATCACAGCTGCACATGACTGGAAAAAATCTCACAGAATCATAATACTTTCCCTTTACTTTCATGAACATCAACCTCCAGTGGGCACGGGCGGTCATGGATCATGTATCTAGTCCCGTCACTCTGCCACTTTCTTGGATGATGTCTTCATACCTTCTCTCTCTTTTCAAAATTACCTTTTCCTCCTTTCTGACTCTCAGTTGACAACTCTGTTCCCTATTTCAGCAAGGAAACAAAAGCAATCAGAAGACACGTGTCCACTTCTACCTCAACTTTTCCACTTGTGTCTGTACTTTTTGCCTGTCTCTGCTGCTGGCTAAGGTTACTCTCACCGTGCAGCCACTGTACACCATCCCCACGTGGTGACTGAGAACAGTGCCCTACAACAAGTATACCCCTTTTTCTTCCAGCATCAATTTTTAGCCCCTTTATTAGACTTTCTCATCATATTGTCTCCTTATTCTATTAATATTTTCATCTGAAAAAACATTCTCTTGATCCCAAGTCCCTTTCTATGGAGGTTCCTCAAAAGACTAGAAATTGGAGCCACCATCTGACTTTATACTGAACCTCCATACTGGTCTCCATAGTGGTTGTACTAATTTACAATCTCACCAATAGTGTATGAGTTCCTGCCAGGTATGGTGGCACACACCTGTAATCCCAGTCCTTGGGAGGCTCAGACAGGAGGATCAAAAGTTCAAGGCCAGCCGAGCGTGGTGGCACACACTTGTAAGCATTTGGGAGGCTAAGACCAGAGGATCTGGGTTCACGGCCAGCCTCAGCTACCTAGTGAGGCCCTCCACAACTTAGGGAGAACCTGTTTCAAAATAAAGAATAATAAAAAAAAATAGGGCTGGGGGCATAGCTCAGAGGTAGAATGCCCCTGAGTTCAATCCCCAGTACCGCAAAAAAAAAAAAAAAAAAAAGTTCATGGCCAGCCTCAGCAGCTTAGCAAGACCCTCGGCAATTTAACAAGATCTTGTTTCAAAGTAAAAATAAAAAATGGCTGGGAGTGTAGCTTAGAGATAGAATGCCCCAAGTTCAAATTCCAGTACCACCTCCCTCCCATCCCACCCACATATAGTTTCTATTTCCCCACATCCTTGCCCACATTTATTATTGTTTGTATTCTTGATGACTGCCATTCTAACTGGGGTTATTTTATTACTATTTCTTATTTTGAAACAGGGTCTCACTAAGTTGCTGAGGCTGGCATCAACTGTCTCAGCCTCCCAAGTACAGGGATTACATGAATGTGGCACTACACCCAGTTAACATACTTTTGAATGAGAACTGGACCACAGAAGAAATTAGGGGGAGAAATTAAAAAATTCCTAGAATCAAATGGAAACAGAGACACAATTTACCAAAATCTCTGGGACAATATGAAGGTGGTTTTAAGAGGAAGTTTTATAGCACTGAGTACTCGCATAAAAAAAACCAGGAAAATTCCAAATATACAACCCAATGATGCATCTTAAGGCCCTAGAATAAAAGGACACACTAACCCCAAAGTTAGTAGAAAGCAGGGAATAATTAAAATCAGAGCTGAAATGAATGAAATGGAGAGAAAAAACCCAAAACAATAACATCCAAAAAAAAAAAAAAAAAAAAAAAAAAAACCAAAAACAAAAAAACCTGAGACAGGAGGATTGCAAGTTTGAGGCCAGCCTCAGCAATTTAGTAAGACCTTTTTTTTTTTGCGGTCCTGGGGATTGAACTCAGGGGCATTCTACCTCTAAGTTATACCCCCAGCCCTATTTTTTATTCTTTATTTTGAAACAGGGTCTCACTAAGTTGCGGAGTGCCTCACTAGGTAGTTGAGGCTGGCTGCGAAACCGGATCCTCCAGTCTTAGCCTCCCGAATGCTGGGATTACAAGCATGCGCCACCACACCCAGCTTAGTAAGAACTTGTTTCAAAATTAAAAATAAAATGGGCTGAGGGTGTAGCTCAAAGGTAGAATGCCCCTCGGGTCAATTCCCAGTAACAAAAACAAACAAATAAAACCTTAAAAAATATAAGGAATCAATGAAACAAAAAGAGGGTTTTTTTGAGAAGATAAAAAAGATCAATAAACCCTTAGACAACTTAACCCAAAGGGAAAAAAGATCCAAATTCATAAAAAAAAAAAGAGATGAAAAAGGAGATAACACGGAAATCCAGAGGATCATTAGGAACAATTTTGAAAACTTATACTTCAATAAAGAAACCTAGATTATGGTTATTTGATAGTAATTATTAATATGATACAAGAACATTAAAAAAAAGTAGCACAAGGTGGGCATGGTGGTGCACATCTAGAATCCTTGTACTTGGGAGGCTGAGACAGGAGGATTACAGTTTTGAGGACAGCCTCAGCAACTAAGGCTGTTTCAAAACAAAAAATAAGACTGGGGGTGTAACTCAGAGATAGAAGGTCCCTGGTGCAATCCTTACTTCTACCAAGAAAACAAAACAAAATGAAACAAAACAAAACAAAAATGTAGCACAGAATGGGATGTAAGCTATTAACTTGAAATAATGTAGAACTGCTTTTCATTAAGAATCAGAGATTAAAAGAGACTTACTTTGACATCACTAGTTAGCACTTTCACCATCTGGTAGTTCCAACTAATCATGAGGAAATCAATGTTTAAAAGGAAATGTTTTTCAAATAAATTAATAAGAAACTATAATTACCCATCTTTTTCTCAACAGAAACCACAAATCCTACTAGGTCCACTTCAGAACAAGGTGGCTGAAAGTCAGGATCTAACAGTCTGCTGAAGTGAAGGGGCTCCCTTGGATGATAAACCTGAGATAAGATTTCATCTGAAGCCTACAGAAAATAAAACAAGACAAACGTTCAGTATGTGGAGACTCTATAAAGTAATACACATTCATCAAAACTAAAAAATTATAATAAAAGGTTTGTACCGGTAGCTGTTGGTACTGAGTTTTTTTTGTTGCTGCTAATTGTATGTTAGCTCTTTCAGATTTACTTTTAGATTTTGATGTTGCAAGATGATAGATTCTGTATCTCTTTCCCTCTGTTAACAGGGAATATAAGTCTGATGATGGACGCCAGATGCTTAATATAACTGTTTAGAGAAAGATGAAGACAACACAGTGGGAAGAACTGATAATCATTAAAATTATCATTTAAAAACACAGATAGCAATAATAATTGAAGACTTCTATTATCCTTTATGGGCACTGATAGACCACTTTGTTCCCTGATATATACTAATTATACTTTATTTAGCATTTGTAATAATTTTATTAATAAGGTTATTTTTAAATTTTTAATGTGCTTTTATTAGTGCATTATAGTCTCACATCATAATGTAAATCATGTTGACAATGACATACATGCACACAGCACTTGGTGGCCCTCCCCCACCTCCACATCTCCTCCCTTCCCAATATAGAGTACTGGGATTGCTGTTAATATTTTCACACACATTCACATAGTAGGTGGTAGTATTTCCAGTAATGAACCTCAGTATCAGTCTTTCCCCTCCCCTTCCCTTAGACCACTTCCCTGGCTCCACTGAGGTGACTCCATTATCTGGAGTCCCTCTGGTATCCCAGTTACTCCCTAGCTTGAGCATATTAGAGGAAAGATATGACCCTTCACTTTCAATAAGGTTATTTTTTAACTTACCTGATAAAAACAAAAAAAAAAAATCTGCATACTAACCTGAATCTTTCTCTTTTTTCTTGTGGCTTATGATACGCAACTTCCACACAGTTGTGACATCCCTTGATAAACCTTGCTCTCCTTGTTCAGCAGATTCCACTGCCTTTCTGAATTCCAACTGGATCTGTGCTTGTTTCTTATCATTCAGCTTCTGTCTGTGATTATTCAAGGCTCTCAACTGCTCTTCACTGAAATAACCCTGTGACCAAAACATTGAAACAAAAAGCAAACAAAACAAAGTCTGCCTACTGTAACTATCACTTAAAATGGATAAAAATACAACACATTTGAGTTCATTTTAAGGGTATGGATTAATGGGCTCAATTTATCCCATAGTATCTTCAGGGACCTCAAAGTGTTTATTAATCTTTGTGATGAATTCCCTGGGCAAAAACAATTCTCTAAGTATAAATGTACTCTAAACACAATCACCACCATCTACATTATAAGTGGCTAATGTGAATATACATTATATTTGAGAAATGGACCTTGGTAAATGCATTAGTTTATTGAATCTTCACAATGAGACTATGATGTGGCTGCTATTGTTTCATGTTACAGTTGATGAAACTGAGGCACAGAGAGAATAAAGAACGTGCACAGGCGACACAGGAAGAGGATGGCTCTAGAATCTTCATTTGTAGCCCTGTAGTATAATTTCATTAATTTTTGGAATAGTAGATATGATTTAAAACAGACATTTATTACAAGCATTTTTATTTTTTGCCTTGCTATTTCTTTTCCACAACAGCAAATTCCTGTCTATTCCTCTTAGGAAAGTTATCTAGTATTACAAAATAAATGAATAAAAAAACAATAAAATGGGAAATAGAGTCTCTTAGACATGTAACATACTAGACTGCTGCTGCCTTACACATCTTAATATCTTAATAAATTCTGGAAAGGGAGATTATAAAATCACTGCACCGTGTAAAGGTCTTCTAAATACACAGTGTTTAGTTTATTTTTTCAACCTGCAATTTCATAAGGTCTATGACATTCAACATTATCACTGCAAACAAATTCTTTTAACAGGGCTATTTAGAAGTTGATGGCAATTTTCCCCTCAAAGAATTAAATGTAACTGTATCTAATTCAAATCTCATATAGTCATATATACTTAGAGCCTTAGAGATAACCTATTTTTTTCACTTGACAGAAGGTAGAATGAGTCCCTCAGAGGCAAGTCACTTGTCCAGCTACAGAATGGCTGAACTTACACTGCAAGCTCTCATTCTGCCCCTTTCATTTCTTCCTTAGACTATCAGGATATTTTATAAAAGGAGACCAGACTAATAGATGTTCTGTTAAATTTTGTGCATAAAATTAAAATTATCTTCATGATGACTCAAAGAATGCACAAACTTCAACAAAACTTAAACTTGGAGGCTTGCAGTGAGTGTCCTCAGACTTTAAAACAGATTCACTTCCCACATGGAGAGCCCAAGTCGCACATTTGAGACATGAGGGAGTTCTATTCAGAACATCACTGTTCACATTACTGGTGTGTCGGGGGCCTAGTTCCGCGGGCTAGACCTCGCCTCTAGATGGCGCCTGGCAGAGTGCCAGAAGCCGCTGCAGGAAAAACATTCTAGGGCTGTGCCACGCCAGAGCACATGCACCAGCACGCCCGACTCGTGGCCGGGCCAGGTGAGAGCTGTACGAGACACCTCGTGGCTTAGGCCCGGTGCAGATATAAAAGCCTCCACCTCTCGCATAGAAGGAGCGCTGCTGAAAGAGCTGCTGGGGAAAGGCTGGTTGGGAAGTTGCTGGGCTGGGTTGCTGGGAGAAGTTCTGGGAGGAATTGGTTGGGAAGAAGAAGCGGTTGGGAAGAGGTTGACCGGGTTGCTGGGGAAGTCCTGGGAAGAAAGATTGTGGGTTGCTAGTGGAAGACGGGTTGTTAGAGAGAGGGGTTAATGAAAGTTTGTAGGAAAAGCACTATTTGGAAAGACGACCTCTGCACTGTGTTTGTTATCGTTTGTGCAACGCCTTGATCCCAGAAAGAGAGAGATATAATAAAAGAGGTTCGAACCAGTAGCATTTAGCCGGCGTCTTTTATTGGGGCCTCACGGCTGAGGGTTCAGCCTGGGGCGCCCGATACTGGTGGAATATTGTTTATAGTTAAAACTATAGTCACAAGAACTACATCATTGAGTAAGTGAAATTAATCAATAAACAACCAGTAATTTCTCTAAAATATTCCTCCTCTTCCCTATCAAAGTTATCCTAGAATTTACAATAATTATTTGAGACAATTAGGTATCTAAATTTAATTTAGGAAATAGCTTACTATATGAAGTGATGTTTAATAATACTAATATTTACATGCAGATTTTAGATACATTATCTAGTTTGATCCTAAAACAACAGATTTTATGCCTATTTTCTAGCCATTTTATTCCCAATTTGCCTAGCTAATAAATGGTAAAACCATGATTCTAAAGTTTGTGCTATTTTTAACACAGTTTAATGCTTTTGAAAGTTATCCACCCTAGTATCCTTAAGGTAGAGATTTATGAAAAACCCTAAGTAGGACCTGAGAAAGTGGAGAACATGAAAATCAAGATATTGCTTTGAAAATACTTGTTTTAACTTTAAACTTTTGCCTACATTTTGAATGATGTTTACATAATATACGAAATCCATTAACCTTTCCATCCTCTACTTATCAAGAACCAAATACATATCATAACCAGAAATGGTGTCAACATGCCTATAATCCCAGTACTTGAGAGGCTGAGATAGGAGGATTGCAGGTTTGAGGCCAGTCTCAGCAACTAAGTGAGGCCCTCAGCAAATTAGTGAGATCCTGTTCCAAATTACAAAAAAAAAAAAAAAGGGCGGGAGTGTAGTAACACACACACACACACACACACACACACACACACCTGAGAACACCAGAAACATACTCATTCCCTTTGAAAGGTGCAGCATTTCCATGTACTTCCTGTAAGGCCAGAGAGTCATCCAGCTCCCCAGCTTATAAAATGAGCATGGAGGCCCACCATCGGCCTCTTACTCACTCACCTCAAGGTAATCTGGGTCTGGTGCACTCTTCACTGCTTCATAAAGCTCTGCACCATCCTGCAGAGCACGGACTTGATGCCTTGTTAGTGCACGGGATGGCATACACTGCTTTGTTGTGCTTTCTGGGGGGGGAAAAATGACTAATTAGCTAAACCAAAAATTTAAAAATAATGAAAGCCAGAGGAGCAAGCAAAAAAGCACCCAATGAAGGGAGATTAAAAAAACAAAAAACCTAAGCCAGGTGTAGTGTCACACAACTATAATTCCATACATTGCTAGTCCTTAGCAGTCCAGGGAGACATTCAGCAACCTAGCGAGATCCTGTTTTAAAAACAAAAAATATGCCAGGTGTGGTGGTGCACGCTTGTAATCCCAGTACTTGGGAGGCTGAGATAGGAGGATCACAGGTTTGCAGTTACTTAGGCCCTCCACAACTTAGCAAGATCCTGCTTCAAAATAAAGAATAAAAAATAGGGCTGGGGTGTAGCCCAAGGTAGAATGCTCCAGGGTTCAATCCCCAGCCCGCAAAAAAGAAAAAAAAAAAAAAATTCAGCTGGGTGCATGTTTGTAATCCCAGTACTTGGGAGGCTGAGACAGGAGGATCGCAGGTTTACGGCCAGTCTCAGCTACTTAGTGAGGCTCTCCACAATTTAGTGAGACCTTGTTTCAAAAATAAAGTAGAGCTAGGAGTGTAGCTTGGAGGTAGAATGCCCTTGGGTTCAATCCCAGTACTGGAAAAAAAAAAAAGGGTGGGTGATGTAGTTCAGAGGTAGAATGCCCCTGGTTTCAATCCCTAGTACTGAAACAACAGTAAGAAAAAAGTATGTGGTTTAAACATAAAACCACTACGATTCTTGTTATTAAACTGATGTCACACAGATAGCAAGTCCTTGTCTTGATAATGCCGATGACAAACATGTAAAGTTATATAATGTAGATAAGGCTACTGAGGAAGAAGAGCAATGGTTTAGGTGGAAAAAAGAATCTCACAGTTTCCCCTTGTTGCTCTTCTTGCTCTAATACCAAAAAATTATCCTTTAGATACGTTAGTCCTGAAGCTTAAGAAGGAGTTTGCTTAAGGGTACTGAAAAATGCCGAGGACGTATCATCTTTCATCACCCAAGACAATTACAAGTGTCTAAAAGTTCAGAGTTAGGCAGGCCTGGTGGCCCACCCCTGTAATCCCAGTACTTGGGAGGCTGAGACAGGAAGATCGCAGGTTCAAAGTTAGTATCAGCAATTTAGTGAAACCCTGTCTCAAAATAAATAAAAATTTAAAATGTCTGGGAGTGTAGTTCAGTGGTAATGCCCCTTGGTTTAATCCCCAGCACCACCAAAAAATAAACAAATAAATAAAACCTCAGTATTTTGAATAGAAGCAGTGATAATTCAAGGTCAATTCTATGTTTATCTGTGTATCTTTGTAATAATATTTTTAAAAAATCCAAAGATCCAAGCTGGGTGTAGTGTCACATGCTGTAATCCCAGTACTTGGGAGGCTGAGACAGGAGGATCACAGGTTGGTGGTCAGCCTCAGCTACTTAGTGAGGCCCTCTGCAACTTAGTGAGACCCTGTTTCAAAATAAAAAATAATAATAATAATGCTGGGTGTGGTGGCACATGCCTGTGAATCCCAGTACTTGAGAGGCTGAGATAGAAGGATAGCAGGTTTGGAGCCAGCCTCAGCTACTTAGTGAGGCCCTCTGCAACTTAGTGAGACCCTGTTTCAAAATAAAGAATAAAAAATAGGGCTGGGTGTGTAGCCAGAGGTAGAATGCCCCTGGGTTCAATCCCCAGTAACACACACACACACATACACACACACACACACACACAAAATCGACTCAGAATTAGGAAAATAACCTAATTATTACTCAAAGACAATTCACTTAATTATGAATATTAAATTATAACCCTTGATTACAGGTACACGCCTGTAATCCAAGTACCTAGGAGGCTGAGACCTGAGACCGGAGAATCACAGGTTCAAGGCTAGCCTTAGCAACGAAGTGAAATTCTCATTTCTTTTTTTGGTACTGGGGATTGAACCCAGAGGTATTCTACTTCCAAGCTACATTCCCAGCCAGATTTTATTTCTTATTTGGAAACAGGGTCTCACTAAATTCCTCATTAAGTAGTTGAGGCTGGCTTTGAGCCTGTGATCCTCCTATCTCAGCCTCCCAAGTACTGGGAGTACAAGCATGCACCACCACACTTGGCTTGTGAGATCCCATTTCAAAGTAAAAAATAAAACAGGGCTGAGAGTGTAGCTCAGAGGTATAATACCCCTGGGTTTATAGGTACATGCATATAATCATAGTAATTGGGAGGCTGAGACAGGAGGATCACAGGTTTGAAGCAAGCCTCAGCTTAGCAAGGCTCTCAGCCACAGTGAGCTCCTGTTTCAAAATAAAAAATAAGATAGGGCTAAGGTTATAGCTCAGAGGTAAAACACCCTGGGTTCAACCTCCAGGACAAAAAAATAAATAAATAAAAAATTCAAGGCCTCTAAAACTTTGTTCTTCTATGAAAACTAACACTTTGTAACATACAACTCACTTTACCTTCATGCTCTTCAAATTCTGCTTGAATTTTGGCAAACAAGGCTTCTAGTTTCTTTTGTTGGGCCTCTGCATACTTTGCTGCTTCCTTTTCTTCTTCTCTTTCATTGCGAAATACGTACAATCCAGATGGTGTCTTCTCCATCCACTGTACAGAAGGAACATTTAAGTTACTTGTCTGAAAAAGATAAATACACTAAATTTCAAGAATGTATCTCACCTGTATTGGGTACACTCTTTGAACAATGACATCAGTACAACCCACGTTTCCTCCGTCACTGAACAGCGATGACAACGGCAGAGGGAAAGGTCTAGGGTCTGGAAGGAACCCAAGCTTGGTATACCAGCAAGCAGGACGAGTGCTGTTAGCTGAAATCTGGAAAAATTAATGAATAACTCAATTTAGAAGTTAAATACATGTTCAATTCTATTTCAGAATTCGTATCCTTTTAGGGATGCTTTAAAAATATGCACTTTGAAATGTCTCATGAAGATTTGTAAAAAAGTAGAAAAATTGTATGAAAGTGAAAATGTTTTCAAAATATAGTTCTTATAAGTATTTGCACTGCTATAAAGCATTAGTATTTAAATGTATTTCTTTTTCTTTTAGTATTGAGGATTGAACCCAGGGGCATTCTATTTCAACCTATATCCCTAGCCCGTTTTATTTTTTTTTTTTTTTTTTTTTTTTGCGGTACTGGGGATGGAACTCAGGGGCATTTTACCTCCGAGCTATACCCCCAGCCCTATTTTTTATTCTTTATTTTGAAACCGGGTCTCACTAAGTTGCAGAGTGCCTCACTAAGCAGCTGAGGCTGTCCGCGAACCCGGATCCTCCGGTCTCAGCCTCCCGAATGCTGGGATTA
>PVLC010008808.1:0-56748 GCA_004027655.1 Graphiurus murinus
TTTTTTTTTTTTTTTTTTTTTTTTTTTTTTTTTTTTTTTTTTTTTTTTTTTTTGCGGTACTGGGGATTGAACTCAGGGGCATTCTACCTCCGAGCTACGCCCCCAGCCCTATTTTTTATTCTTTATTTTGAAACTGAGTCTCACTAAGTTGCGGAGTGCCTCACTAGGTAGCTGAGGCTGGCCGCGAACCCGGATCCTCAGGTCTCAGCCTCCCGAATGCTGGCACAGCCACTTTTAATTAAAAACTCCACTTTTATTTTCATCAGTGTCTTTACTCTTTTACCTCTTAAGAGCTTTATATTTATTGTTCACTGACGTCTATGCTGAGAGGCCCAGGTGGGTGGGGAATAAATAGAAATGATAACACAGCTAAAGTTAGAATTGAGTATTAAAACATATTTCTATTTAACTTTGGGAAACTTTTTCTGTGCAATATTTTTAAGATCTAACAAATTAAAATGGTTCTTTATAAATTGTTATTATTTGGGAAAACTTAGGTTACTGCTTTGACATGTTGTCGCATTGACATTACCTATGTATTTATTTTGCTTAATTTTCACAAGAAATCTGGCAAATTGTGAGGTGGCAATGACCAAAGCCACCATCCATAGGTCATTGTGTCCAGCTAACATCATTCTCTAGAAAACAATAGAGACTGCTATTCATATTATGAGCTTGTGATGAAAATTCAATCTAAATTGTAAATTTTTTTAAAAAGTTGTTATAGTTATACAAACGTGTGCTCTCTCCTATTTGGAGGAAATGAGAAGGAAGCTCATTTAAAATTTATTTTTAAGAAAGAGAAAAAAGAATTTCCATTATCTTTGAAGTAGTTCAGTTTTGCTATTCCATGATTTATTTTTAAATTAGACTTATATAATTATTTAACGTCACCTGTTTGGGGAAAATTCACAACCGGTGTGCCCTAACTACTTCAAAATGAGTTATGTTGACTTTTTTTCTTCCTTTGTAATGAATGAATTAACCTCTATAGACCTCATAAGATATGATATATGACCTCTAAATTAAGCATTCTCTCTACCCTGTGTATAGTACTAACATATTCTCTCCTAAAACCATTATTATAGTACAGAGACCATACAAGCCATTTGTATCAAGTAAAGTGGGAGAAAGTAGGTATTTAGACTTGAAGCCAGAAGGCATGATTTCTGGACCCAATTGTGCTATTTTCTAAATGCCTGGCCCTGGGTTATACCCCCTGGCTTGTAATGAAACCTTACATCAAAAATATAAGTGCTATCTTTTTATGAACTGAAAGCACTGTAAAGATATAAGCTGTTGCTGGAGTGATACTGCAGGTGTCTTGCTTAAAGGACAGACACTAGTGTCCTCCTCCTGGACTTCATCTCTCACCTGTCATTGTCACCTGCCTGGTGACTCAGGATACAGTCTTGAACCTATGTGAGTTTCAATTTCCTTGGCTTTAAAATGAGACCATTTTCCAGAGTCAGAGTGCAGTCTACGCAAGAAAAATACATGTAAAAGAAGCTTGGCAGGCAGTGAGCACAAAAAGTAGTTAACATTGTCTTCTTAATTTTTTTTTATCTTCTTTAAATACACACATTCAGCAGCATGCTGGCAAGTTTCTATACTTGGCATTTGTACACACGCGAGGCAATATGTGTGTTAAGATTTTATTTTTGTTTTTATAATACTGAGTTTTTCTATTAACTACTGAATAATAAAAAATGAAAGGTCAGAGTGTACAGAGAAATCACAAGAAGAAAGTATAAATCGCCAGCAAGCCAAATATCCAAATATAGTCACTGTTAACATGTCATAGCAGGAAAAGTACTTGAGTAAAAATGATTTGGGGAAAAAAAATTGAGTTTATTGACAAGGATAGAAAATGGATAGGTTTGAGTTGTAGAGAAACCAGTCCCTAAGAGCAGAAACCAGTCAAAGGAGGAATTAAGGAAATGTAAGAGAGAAAGGGAAGCCACAGACTTCTAAAACTATAGTAGTTTTGACAAGGGCTGAGAAGTAGTCCACTTGTACCCTGGCTTAGGGGTGATCTACAGTGATTTCACCATCACTCCCATATTTGGCCATTCTGTGGGTAGGAATGCTTCTAAAGCTATTGTACAGTGATGGCAGTATTAGTTAGCTTTTTTGTCACGGTAAGCAAAATCCCTGACAAGAACAACTTGGAGGAAGAAAAGTTTTATTTGGCTCATGGTTTCAGAGAGGGGGGGGGGGGAGAGAGAGAGAGAGAGAGAGAGAGAGAGAGAGAGAGAGAGAGAGAGAAGAGGAGAGAGGAAAGGGAGGGACCAGGGAGATAGACAGTCTCCAAGGCTACACCCCCAATGACAAACGTTCTCTATTCACATTCCACCTGACTACTCTTTCCACCCAGTAATTCTATGCAAATCATTAATCCATCAATGACTCTATCCACTGATGAGGTTAGAGCCCTGATAGAGTTCTTTCACCACTGAACATTTCTGCATTCCTAACATATGAGATTTTTGTGGGTGATATTCCGCACCCAAACCCTAAGAGTGGGTGAGGGGTCAAGCTGTACGAATGGAAGCCACTTCCCAGTCCTCTCCTCAAAGAAATAAAATAGGGAAAGAAAGGGTACTTAATTCCCTGAATCATTCCCTTCATACTTGTGGTATCAAAAACCACCCTCCTGGTGGATGGTAAGGAGGAGCCATCAGCACAGAGAACAAGGAAAAGAAAGTAGCTAAATGTGACATCCTGGTTTTAGGCAGACAGAACTGGAGAATTATTTATACACTACATTGGGGCAATTTTACAAAAAAAGATTTTCAAAAAGAATGACATGCCGAGTTTGTCAAATTTATTTCCTAAAAACAGGAATTAAAAGGTAATTATTATTTTGTAAAACTATGCACCATGACAGGCATTATGAGTGCTATGATGTCTGTACTTGACATTACTGCATAATTAAGGATAGATTATTTCAAATCTCCAGAAATCACCTTGCTATTTCCTCCTCAAAGGTCATTATTCTTAAATCATCAATCTAAAAGGAAATATTACAGTACTTGAATAGCATATAGGAAAAAGCTTAAAGTTTAAAGCAGATTTATGTAATTTAATTTACAGTTGTGGACCCCTCAAAAGGCAGAATCATGACTACCTGATATCCTGACATTCTGGAAATTCTACACAACACTTCATTGACAAATAACGATGTCAATCAATTGCATTCCTAATTTTTTTTTTTGGAGGAGAGATAAAAGATATATTACTCTAGAGCTATTAAATTGATTAGCAGCACAAAGCACTTAAAATACAGTAGATATAACCCACTTCCAGTCAAGTGTTTGCATATGCTGTAGCTAGATACAGATTGTCCGCTGGAGAGCTCATGTGCTAATGTTCAGAGTTGATGTAATCAAGCCATGAGGGTTAGAATCTCATCAGTGTGAATCCATTGTAATGGACTTACTGGGTGGTCACCACCCAGGCAGGTGAGGTGTAGCTGGAGAAGGTGGGTCCCTGGGGGCGTGGACTTCGAGATTGTGCTTTTGTCTTTGAATCCCCTTGCTTGCTTGCTGTCTCTGTTTCTGACTTCCATGATGTGAGAGCGCAGCCTTGTTCCTTGCCCACCTCTTTCTGATTCCCACCTCCATGCCCTGAGATCTGCAGATCACCTGGACTGAAACCAGAATCTCCAAAAAATAAAATAAAATAAAATAAAATAAAACTAAAACTCTGTGAGTAAATAAATCTTCCTTCCTCTAAGTTGTGTAGTTGGTTGTCTTGGATTATAGCAGCGAGAATGTTTACCCAGGCAGCAAATTTAGCTAAAGTTCATTCTTTTAATTAACTGGAGCACCTGTCTTTGCTTAGTAAGGAGCTACATGATTTGCTCATTTTTCCCCTACCTGGGATGCCCACCCACTAGCTTACTGCAGAAATACTGAGTCCAATAAATTCCTACTGAGAGCTGACCTTCAATCTTGTAAATAGTCAGGACCCTCTTGTCCCCCAGACCCTCTCATATTAAAAAAGCAGCAAAATAGTTCTCCCTCTGGGGGAGCCCTTGATCCATGGTATTAGTGCCCTTGTAGGAAGAGCCACAGAGAGTTTGCTGTCTTACTCTGTATGCACTTGAACATAGAAGAGGCCCTGTGAGGATATAATGAGGAGGCCACTGTCTATAAACCCAAGCGAGGAGAGCCCTCACCAGGAGGTGAGGTCTTGGACTTGGCCTTCCCCATCTCCAGAACTGTGAGAAACAAAATTTCCATTGTTTAAGCCACCCTCTCTATGGTATTTTGTGATAGCATCTCCAGCAGACTAAGACAAGTAGCTATATCATACACATGTATTTTTATTATTTCTTATTATTCATAATAATGTAATTGGGCTGTGCATCCTTATGCATAAAATATTTTCCCACATTTCCCACTGTTTCATCTGTGCAAATTCTTAGAAGTGGAATTATTTGAACACATATAAGATCACTTGCTAAGTGTTAACAAGTTGGTTGCACGAAATCACATGCCTAAAGGGAATATGAAAAATACCTCTCTTCTACCTAACAGCACAAACATGAAAAAAGACCAAAACTTCCTAGTCATTATTTATAATACCACAATTCTATTGGATAAGAGCCTTAGGAAACACAGGAAAGAGGTTGAGGTGTATTGCCTGTTATGTTTTCTTCTTTCCTGTGCTTAGTTTTCTTTCTTTTTTTGTTTTTTGTTTTTTTTTATATAATAATTGGTGCATTGTAATCATACATCTTTTTTAGGTACAAGCTGATAAAAGCAAATATGCACACATTTATTATTTAACCCCTTCCCCAATTCCCACCCCACTCCCTCATCCTCCCTCCTTCTTAAGTTCAGTTTAATGATTGACCTTGATATATTTGTGAAAGTACATCATGTGCATTAGGGTGCCCCCCCTATTCAGCAGGATTAGGTTTTCCTTCACTCTGGAAGGAAAAAAGAATCCCTGTGCCTTGGGATGGTTAATTCATTCTCCCATGTAAGAAAGCTGACTTCTGGTAAACAGATACCCATAAAAGAAAGGCTAATTAACAGGTACCAGGCTCTTCCCTCAGCTGCCTGTGTACCTTTCTGCTAAGGTACCAATGTTCTCATCCATCCTCCCTTTCTTGAGTTCTTGACATTACACACTGTTGGAATATTAGATTTTGAAAAGATGTCAGGGCTACCAGTGGAACATCCTATCACATAGATGTTGTTCCCAGCCAGTGTTCCTGTAACCTCAGCAGGAGCACATTCAATGATGGGGAGCTCGCCACCTTGTAAGTCAGTCGAATTTACTGATACCCATCTCTGACTCTTGGGAAATTGCCCCAGAGAGCATGTCCAAAATTCTGCAGCATCTCCCATTAATACTGGCACTCCCCTCTGGAGGGATAGGAAAGAACAAATCTAATTCCACTCTGACTTGATAACCCTTTGAAAAGAGCTATCAAACAAACCTTCTCCTCGTTCAACATTATCAGTCCATCGCTCCTCTGATAAGGCTTTGAGTTCCATTCACATCCTGTCACATTTAAAAATGGTGCCCATTGTGAGCATGTCCCTATTAAGGTAGGCGTCATATAACTATAGCTTACATCCTAGCTTTTGGTCTTTGAGAATTTAGAAGGAAAAAAATTCAGAATATCTAAGGGACTTTACTTCCTTTGTGGCTTTATTTCTTTCGTTTGCCATCCCCTGCTGTGTTTTCTTCCTCCCAGAAGTTTTTATTCATCTAAGTTACTTGTAGACGTTGGGAAGCATCTCAGTTTGTGACCTCTCCCTCCATGGAACAAGATACTGTAGCTCCAAACAGCTCGAAGGAGTGGAGCTGTGGAGCTACCAGGTCCCTCAGTCCCCCATAGGCTGAAAGCAAGTCAACATTTTTATCAGCTATTTATCCACTCAACTTCTACTTATTCTTCAGTTGTCTCCTTTTATAATAACTGAGGTCCCTGAGATTATTGAGGACTCTTTTTTTTTTTTTTTGCCTCATTCTGTCCACCCTTCTCCAGATTGCAGAAAGCTTCTGTCATGGCGAGCAACCCCAGACCCAGAAGGTACCAAGGGCACAGTGCAGAAGACCTTCCCCTTACCTTCCCGGTTGGCCACGCTCCTTTCTCTTCTGCGAGTCAATCTTCCTTCACCAAGACAAGTCACCCAGGTGTACAAGGTCTGCCTTTCAATCAGCTTTCAGATCCCCTTCCTCCCTCTCAGGGATTAGAGCTGTGCTCATCCTACGAGGACAAGGGTGACTAGACCCTGGTCCAATTAGATATATGTGGTCAGGCATCTCTTCTCTCTAACTTCTCATCTGCCTTGCGTGACATTGCCTAGTTGTTTCTGAAAAGTATCACACTCATCATGTCTGTTCCATTCACAACCTTCTAGACTCCGGGGAAAGATGCAGACTCCATCCTATGGTGCACAGGCCTTGGCTTTGGCATTCCTTCTGACCAACCCAGTGTTGCACGCAGCCTGTACTCTGTAGCCTTAAATACGCTTGCTTGAGCTCACGCCATGCCCAGCTCATGCCTTCTTCCAGGTAGAATACCCTTCATCCTCTTTATCAACTATCCCAAAATTTACATATTCTTTAAAGGCCAGATTTCATCCTTTGGGGCACGTTAATCAATCCTAGTCAATGCCTAATGCCAAGGTAATGATTTTTCTATCATCACCTCCTTAGTAGTTGTACTTGTGTTAGCCCTCCCCTTCTGGGATGGAGGGAGATTTGCTGGAGAAGGGGACTGTCCCTTCATGCTTTGGTATAAACTACTTTTCCTGAACTAGCACTAAACAGCTGGTGAATGCTTGGTTAATACTGCTCTCTGGTTGGGACATATACCTTTTAAAGGAAGGTAGTGCTTAAATCAGTCACTTATCTTAAATTCTCAGGTTGAGGTTCACATTTTGAAGCAATCAATATATGCCCAGACTCTTCCTTTTTTCTTTTCCTTTTCTGTGTGTATGAGAGGGTACTGGGGATTGAACCCAGCGGCATTCTACCTTTGAGCTACACCCTCAGTCCTATCTTATTTCTTATTTTGAAACATGGTCTCACAAAGTTGCCGAGGGCTTCACAAAGTTCCTAAGGCTGCCCTTGAACCTGTGACCCTCCTATCTCAACCTTCCATGTACTGGGATTATGGCCATGCACCACCACACCCAGCTATGTCCAGCCTCTTCTGATGGTGTTTCTGAAAAGCCACCCACTCACCCCCAAAACATGGCTGCGTGGGATCTGGTTCTGCATTGGTATCAAAGGAAACCACTGTATTTAGTTCTTTTCTTAAAAGCTCTGAGTACAGATTCCTCCCTTCCATGTCTAGTCAATCCCCAGGTGCTGCTCTGAGCTGACAGTCAAAATGCTCATTCACAACCTATGCTACGTGTTTCTGCGTTTAGTCTAGAAAGCAAGCCGTATTTTCCCCCCTTACAGTTCTTTTTTTTTTTTTTTTTTTAGTTTAATTCCATAAGAGTCATTCTAATAAAAATCATAGTCATATAATTGCTTCTAAGAAAGTCTCTGTCTTATATATTACATCAGTGGGTAACATTTACAAAAGTAATATTCACTATGTTTTGCTAGGCAACCAAAACCTTAAGACTTAAATTCAATGCATTTAGTTGTATATTTCTGCAGAAATCTGAATCGCCATTCAAAGAAAGTAGCATGTGGCAGGTAACTTTCTTTGTGTGTTCTGATTTATACTATATGTCTGTCAGGAACACTTCTCGCCTTTAATAGATACCATATATGAGTTGACAGTGTTTTAAAGTCCTTCTAGAAACCCACAGAGAGAGTGCTATCCTGTCTTCCTATACTAAATAGTTATAATTAAATCAAAATCATACCATCACCCCATATATACATGGAGTCGACCCCTCAATATGTGTGGCAATGGGCTTGAAGGTCTACAGAGGGCAAAATTATAAGCTATATTCTCACCCTCCTAAGAAACTCGTGTGTGTGTGTGTGTGTGTGTGTGTGTGTGTGTGTGTGTTATTACTAGGGATTGAACCCAGGGGCATTCTACCTCTGAGCTACACCCCCCAATCCCTTTTTTGATTATTTGTTTTGAAACAGGGTCTCACTAGGTTACTGAGAGTCTCTCTAAACTTCAGCGGCTGACTTCGACCCTGCAATCTTCCTGTCTCAGCCTCCCAAGTACTGGGATTAGAGCCCTGTACCACCATGCCCAGGCTGGGAAACTTTTTTTTTTAATGGTACTGGGGATTGAACCTCAAGGCATTCTACCTTCTAGCTACACCTCTAACATTATTTTATTTCTTATTTGGAAATAGAGTCTCCCTAAATTGATAAAGAGTCTCAATACTTGCTGAGGCTGTCCTCAAACCTGAGATCCTCCTGTCTCAGCCTCCCAAGTAGAGGCATGCGCCCCCACACCAGGCCTGGGAAACTCTCTTGCTTACTGTCTTGTGATTTTGCATAAGTCTCCATTTTCTTGCACCACAGAGGAGCACATGTTAATCAACAAGAGCCCGTATTAATCAAACACACATACAGATGCTAATGGGCACGCAGCAAGTGTCAGCCACGAGCTGAGGGAGAGAAGACTTGAGGGCTGGCCTTGGAAATGATAAATGCATGGGGAATTCTCCCTTCCACTTTGCTGATGAGTCTAGTCAAAGAAGAATTGGGGGCGGAATTATAGCTTGAATTTATGTATTGGTGACTAAAAGGGGGGAAATCTGATGAACCAGTTGCAAAAGGAAGATAAAGCTTGAAAGAACAGAGTTCACAGCCGCCTCCTCTGGGGAGCTGGGCCCTCCTGTGTGACTCATGGAACAGAATGAGTGCTAAGTTGCTTCTTCGTGCAGTAGGCTGTGAAGAGCTTCGTGGTCGTGAGCAGGGCCCAGAGGAGGAAGAGCCGGCTCTTCCCCCAGGAAAGTCGCCTTGCTCATTGGAGCAAGATAAGACATATACACAAGTAACCACGATGCAAAGGAAGGTATATTAATATTTATGGTAAACATTCAAATAAAGTGCTGGAGGGAGATAAGAGGAAGTCAGTGTGTTCCAGCTAGGGGCATGGCGGAAGAATTTATGTGGAAGTCATCTTTGTGTTAATCATAAATGATAATCAGACATTCTCTAGGTATTTATGAAAAGGAAAGGCACTCCAAATGAATTTGGAAAAGAAAAAAGGATGTTGCCTGGCTGGGGAAAAGCGAATGGCGCTCAGTGCATGCAGTGGAACCATGATGTCCTCTTCTACTGCCTGCCTTTGCCTTGGCCTTTCTCAAAAAAAAAAAGTTGGAAAGTGCCATTCTGCCATAGGTGTGTGAGTTTTCTAGGGTTTCTGTAACTGAATAGCAGGGACTGGGCAGCTTCACAATAGAAAGTTGTAGTTTCACAGTCCTGGATGCTGGGAGGCCAAGGTCGGGATATGAGCTTGTGAGCATGTGTTAACTCCTTCCAAGGGCCGGGAGGGAAATGGTTCCAGGAATCAGTCCTGGTTTCTGGTGGCTGCCTGCCGTCTTTGGAGTTCCTTGGCTTGTAGGAGTGGGACTCCAACCTCTGTCTTCATTCTTTCTTTCTTTTTTTATCCCCTACCTCTGTAGCCAAATTCCCTCTTTTTATAAGGACAACAGCCATACTGGATTGGGGCTCCCTCTAATGACTTCATCGTAACTTGATTCCCTTGGTAAAGACCTTATCTCAGGTCACATTCTGAGTATGGGGGGCTAGGACTTCAACATATTTTTTTTTTCTTCTGATGAAGGGAACACATACAAAAGAAAAAAAGGAAAGAAGGAAAAAAAGGAAAGAAGGAAAAAAAATGACATTTAGCTAGTCAGATAAATTCACGATGTACATTAAGCATCTGCGATTCAAACCAAGGGATGGGGACGTGACTCAGGGCAGTAATTCCCCATGGCCAACAGATGCAGGACAATAAAATTGCCTCAGTACATAAAATAACCTTTTACATGCAAATAAAATGCAAGTTTTTGAAGTAAATGAGAGGCATAGGAGATGAAAAATAAGAGACAAATGAGAATTGACTATCATAAGTCTGAGATGGACAACTTAGATGTCCAAAGGTTGGTTACTATTCACTTATTTTAAAATTACTTTAAAAGTAGAGTATTTCACATATTTCATTTACATATTACAGTCACATAAAAGTTATAGAAGAATTATAGATAAGCTAGAATAATGTATATTATATGTCAGCACATCACAAATATAAGAAATAGGAATTACTAAAAATGAAAATTATAATTTCTTATTAAATATAAGTATTACATTTGTTACTCTGAGGCGCTTCCAAGTTTATCTGTAAATTATTTATTATTTGTTAAGAGGTGGGAGGAAAATTTTATGGAGGGAAAGGAGGCTTTCATTCAGATTCCAAGAGACAGGAAGTGTTTGGACACAGTAAAGGCCTTCCACAGCTCAGCGTGGGGCCCTGCTCCAAGCGCCCCAGCACACCGCCCTATTGTCAATTCCTGTCTTCTGGGCTAGACCCCTTGACTTCTGGGGCTTCAGCTTGGGTAGAACTTTCTGGCCACAGAGAGCAGAACAGGGAGAAATTCCAGGAACTTCCTCAAACTCAGCATCTAGGAAAATATTTCTGTCCCTCTCTACCCACCCCCGTGCACCCCACATACATATGCACACACGCTGGCCGGCAGAACCTCACACACATGTCCGATACACCCTACAGAACTTCTGGGGAAATGTGAATGGTGCTTTTCTGCTTTTTTGAGCCAAGAAGAAGCCAAATATGGTAGAAGGAGCACTAACATACTGTAGAGTCTGGCAGACAAGCTCGCACACGCCCCAGGAGGATTTTCCTGGTGACTGTGGACAAATGGACTCATCTTACACATTTTGGGTAATGTGCTGTGCATGATGGGAATAAACACATCATATACCTATTTGGAGAATTCGATAAAATAAGCTATGTAATAACACAATATACGAAACATATCCTCTTTTGTCATGACCATTTGTTTGTTTGTTTATTGATACTGATGATTCAACCCAGGGACATTCTAACTCTGAGCTACTTCTCCATCCCTGTTTTTTGTTTTGTTTTGTTTTGTTTAAATAGGGTCTCACTAAGTTGCCAACGGCCTCACACTAAGTTGCTGAGGCTAGCCTCAAACCTGTGATCCTTCTATCTCAGCCTCCCAAGTACTGGCATTACAGGCATGCTCCACCACACCCTGGCTGAATTCTAATTTCAATAACCAAAGATTCCAGGCATCTCTCTTTATAGATTTAAGCATGTGCATATTCACAAACTGATTTTCTATTTTGTTCCTAAGTTGCCCTGGAATTAGCTAGGTAATAAAAATAAATAAATCAAAATCTCTTTGTGGAAAAGGCCTAGTTTGGGGGGGGGCCTGTGAAAATTCTCAGCAAAACTAGCAACTATTGTTGGGATGATATTTCCTTCAGTTCTTGAGTTTTGCAAGTCTGGAGGTCCTAAGTCATGAGATACTTGTTTGGGAAGTGAATAAAATCCACCCTTTCCTATGAATCTACCAGTGTTCATTATAAGGAAACTTAAGGAACAATTCAATCAAAACTTTTTAGATGCAATATATGGGAATGGCAAAGACATACAATAGCACAAAAGCAATGATTTTGGAATAGGAGGTAAATAAGCAAAGCACCCTCCTTTTTTCATTTCTTTTGTGGGTGAGTTTTTTTTTTTTTTTGTACTCAATAATTCTAATAGACATTTTCTGGGCAAGAGAGTTTGTCAGTAATTATTCTGTTGGGGATCTGGAAAAGAAAACAATCATTAAATACCTTTGCTTATCCGGCTTTATCCCTGACTCTGTAGCTAAACTTAAGCACGGATTGGAAATAAACATACCTTGAGAAAACTTAATTTAGAAAAGTATTGCATATCCTTGGCCTCAAAGCAATCCTGTAGACTGCAATAGACATTTAATTCATTTATGAATACTATTGTATGAGTATTGATGCCTGTCCTTTCCCTTGCTCTGTCTCTAACTTGGCAAATAAACAGTTTGGAACATTTCATTAACAAAAATACCCAGGCTGATGTGGTGGTGTGCTGCATACCTGCAATCCCAGTACTTGGGAGGCAGAGATAGGAGGATCACGGGTTTGAGGTCAGCTGTAGCAACTTAGTGAGGCCCTTCAAAACTTGGTGAGATCCTGTTTCAAACTAAAAAAATAAATAAATAAAATAGGGCTTCGGATGTATCTTGGGGATAGAATGTCCTGTGTCCTTGGGTTCAATCCTGAGTACCCAGAGAGAGAGAGAAAAGAAGGGGGAGGAAGAGAAGGGGGGAAGTGGGAAGGAAGGAAGGAAGGAAGGAAGGAAGGAAGGAAGGAAGGAAGGAAGGAAGGAAGGAAAGAAGGAAGCTACTAGTCTCTGTAAAGGTAGGCTATGGCAGTAATAGTTCAGCCACATGAAGAGAATACAGCATGTTTGAGTCTTTGTAATAACATCACATATTTTTAGACCAAACTATTTCCCAGAAGTCTCCCATTTTGCTAAACGCCAACAACAGCCTCCCAGTGGTTCATCCCAAAAGCCTGGGGGCCATCCTTGAGTCTGCTCCTCTCCACGGTCCACGTCCAGTCCTTCAATCAGCAAGCTCATCAGCTTGACCTAGATGCTGACAAATCCTCACCCTTTTTCTCTGGCCAGAGCTTGAGTAGCTCCTTCCAGGGTGACTGCAAAAGATGGACAGTTGCTCCCCCGACTTCAG
Organism: Graphiurus murinus; assembly: GCA_004027655.1. Lineage (NCBI taxonomy): Eukaryota > Metazoa > Chordata > Mammalia > Rodentia > Gliridae > Graphiurus > Graphiurus murinus. Next base: position 12,726 of record PVLC010008808.1, read on the forward strand.
CACTGGTCCCTGGCACAGCAGCTGAGTAGTGTTTGAAAATGCAACCCTCTACCCGAAACCTTGCAGCAGCTTCCCTCTCTTTTCTTACTAGAGAGGATTTCCTAAGCATCCTGTATAAAAGAGCATCCCCTGCCAGGCGTGATTGAGCACATCTGGAGTCCCAGTACTTGGGAGGATGAGACAGGAGGATTGCAGGTTAGCAGCCAGCCTCAGCAACTTAGCAAGGCCCTCAGCGACTTAGTGAGACCCTGTTTCAAAATTTAAAAGGGGGTGGGGTGTGGCTGGGGGTGTAGCTCAGAGGTGAAATGCTGCTGGGTTCAATACCAAGAAAGGGAGAGAGGGAGGCAGAGAAGGAAGAAGGGAGGGAGGGAGGGAGGGAGGGAGGGAAGAAGGAAGGAAGGAAGGAAGGAAGGAAGGAAGGAAGGAAGGAAGGAAGGAAGGAAGGAAGGAAGGAAGGAAGGAAGGAAGGAAGGGTAGGTAGGAGAAGGAAAGGGAAGGGAAGAAGGAAGGGAGGAGAGGAGGAGAGGAGGGAGAGGAGAACCTCACTCCTCTTCCATGCTTCATCCTTCTTCAGTAGTTTTCTCCACTGCACCAGTCACCTCTTTCATCCTGTACCCTCAAGTGTTCCTGCATACCTGGCCCCACAAAAATATAAGCCCCATCCAGAAAAAGACTTTTTCTCGATGCCTACTTCCTTGAACAGTACCTAGCATTTAGTAAGCTCTCAGTAATTGCCAATTCAATTCTTTATTTGGAATGTGCTTTTATTGGTGCATTACTGCCTCACATTATAAAGGAAGTCATGTTGACATTGACATGCATGCACACGGCACTCCGCCCCCCCCCCCCCCATTGCCGATTCAATTCTAAGCTTGTCTTGTCTGGCTTTACTGTTTTTACTTGGGGTTTGGAACCTGTAGGTTTCAGGGGACTCTCCACTGGCTCCATAGAGAGGGTGAAGCAGAAGTTTCAAATGTATTATTCTCTCCTTCCTATCAGTTCCTATTCTCAAAATAAACTAGCTTTCTTTGTGATCCCTTTTCATTTTTTAACTCAAGGAAAGGAAATTATCCTGTGCTGAAATCTTAACCATTTGCAGTCGGTTGAGGTGCTGTTTCCTGCACCACATACATTTGGTGCAATTCCCATGGACTCCACACCTAATCTCCACACATATCAGTAATGTGCTAGCACCCAGGCCATTTGCAATTTTCCTGGAAAATAGCAGTTTTCTTTGGAATTTGATGAGCTTCAGAAACAAAGTACCCAAGATCAAGGGGTTTCTGGGAAGAGGATCAGAAAACGAAAATCTTTCACCAAATTTTCAGCCCACTTCCCTTTGTCTCTATCTCCATTTCCTTCTTCTTTGCCTCCTCCTCCTCCCCTTCCTCCTCCTCCTCCTCTTCCTTCTCCCTCTATTTCTCCTCCTCCTCCTCTTCTTCCTCCCTCTTTTTTTCCTCCTCCTCCTCCTCCTCCTCCTCCTCCTCCTCCTCCTCCTCCTCCTCCTCCATCCCCCCCTTCCCTTCCTGTCTCTTTCTCTCTCTCTAAAACTGTAGCCAGATCCCTCCCCCGACCTCCTGGGGACAGTACCTTCCAGACTTGGGCTCCATCTAATCTCAGTTTTATCCCTAGCAAACTTATTCTGAAATATTTCCCACACAGGAAGTTCTTTCTTTAAGAAAAACTCTACCCCAAAAGAGCATTTTCTTTCATCTTAATTACACAACATTTTTATCTCTGTCATGAATATGCATTCAAGAATTTTGTAGATGTTTAAAAAGTACTTTTATTGATTGTCATTATCTCAGTTAGTTATCTTGGTCCTTGTTCAATTTCAGGTAACTTTAGAAGTCTTCTATTTTAGTTATCCTTGGTTGCGATTTGAATGACTTAATTGATTTGTGAGCTATTTTCATTCTCATTTTGCCCTTTACAGAATTCTCTTCAGGCCAGAAGAAGGGGAAAAGATTTTGAGAAAGTCATGTCTTACTTAGAAAATATTTCTGTAAAAAAATGAAGTGAATTGTTATTTTTTTGAACCGGAAATATCAAACTTTGCCTTTATGGTTTATTAGAACATTATGCAAATGGAGCTATATCATTGGAGTGAATGAAAACTCAGAAATTTTTGGAGCTTGTGAGAGATTTCTGAATATTAAATATTCTGCGTTTTTTTTTTGTTGTTGTTTTTTGGGTTTTTTGGGGGGGGTTTTGGTGGTGGTGGTACTAGGGATTGAACCCAGGGGAAATCTACCTCTGAGCTCCACCTAAACCCTTTTTATTTTTTTAAACAGGGTCTCACTAGGTTGTTGAGATTCTCACTAAGTTTCTGAGACTGGCTTCCAACCTGTAATCCTCCTGTCTCAGCCTCCCAAATACTGGGGTTACAGAAGTACCCCACCATGCCCATCTGATAACATTTTAAGAAGCATATAAGCCCAATGCTACCTTTTCTTTATCACTTTAATTGCGATCTCAAAAGTCATTTCCCTTAGGAACCCAAGAACAGTGACGAGTCTATTTTAGGAAAGGCTCTATTTTGCCAACCCCAAAGCACTAGGAAGCAAAAATTCCTCCTTATTGATAAGGTAAAGAGGTTCATAGAGGACAAATGCCCACCTTGGGTGTGACAGAACGGGGCTGTGATCCCTTGTAGTCACTCAACAATATCTGGACTCGTTGACTACTCCTCTGAAATAGAATTTTCCCATAAAGTAAAAGGGCACAGTTTTGGCTTTTCAATTTCCTCAGGATTAAAACACAGTTGTGGCACGCCAGTGCGCCAGTCAGAGGTGTATTTGGCCTTCTAAAGCTCCTTCCAGCCCTCGCCACCAGGCCAGAAGCCAGTGCTTGAATTGGAAGTACATAAGCAGCACAGGAAGGCCCGCTGAGCTGCGCAGTGGGCTTTGCAGAGGCTGTGTAGATGTACTTCGTGGGCGTTTGTGTGGCAGTAGACAGGAGTGTAAAATACACTCGTGTGCATTATCTCCATGTGGGTGGGTGGCCAGGCAAAAGGAACTGAACTCAGACACCCGAACAATAGGTCCAACTACACAAGTCATTGTCTGCACAGACCGAGCCATGTCCTTTCTGAGTTCTGGGTGTTGATTTCTAACTCGATAAATGTGGATGCCACTATTTACCTACGTGAGGCAGTGCATAAATTAAAGAAAAAAAGAAAGGAAAGGAAGAGGAATCTGGGAAGGAATGCTGTGGAAGCACTTGTGCAATGGTGGGCAGATGGAGAACATTATGTTAAGTGAGATGAGCCAGTCACCGAAAGTGAAGGGTCATATGTTTTCTCTCATATGCGAAAGCTAGGGAGTAATCAGCATACAAGAGGGACCTTAGATCATGGAGGAGAAACCCCAGTGGAGCCATGGAGAGAGTCTAGGGAAGAGGAGGGACAGGGAGAATTAATGAAGGAAACACTTCCACTGAAGTTATGTACACACGAGACATTAGCAAAGCCAATCTCCATATCCTGTAGGAGGAAGGGGAGAGAGTTGGGGTGGGGAGAGACTCCTCAAGCGCTGTGTATATGTGTGTCTCTATCACTGGGAACTACATTATGATGTAAGACTGCAGTGTACCAAAAAAAGTATATTTTAAAACGAAGGAAGAGGAGGAGGAAAGGAAGGAAGGAAGGAAGGAAGGAAGGAAGGAAGGAAGGAAGGAAGGAAGGAAGGAAGGAAGGGAGGGAGGGAGGGAGGGAGGGAAAGAGAGAGAGAGAAAGAAAGAGAAAGAAAGGGAACCCGAACAGCGATGACCAGAAACCAGAAAAATTAAGGGTAAATTCAGGAAATGATGATATCCAGAAGCCAGGGCAAGAAAGAATGATAAAGAGAGAGTGGCCAACAGTAACAAATGCTGCAGATGGAGTTAGTAAAAATTGAAAAAGTCACTATTCGAGTTCTCAGCTGGGAGGTTACTGATTATCTTGGAAATATCAACAGCATTTTTTCCAATCTGTGTATCCCTTTGCTTTAAGCTGACTCTTATATAGAAGTGCTCTGATAAACCAGAGTTCCTGGAAAGGGGTTGCAGGTGGGAATAAAAACCTTGATTTTTTGCTTTGCCAGATGAACATGGTGTAATTACTCCCACCATGGCTCAAGTCAAGCTATAAGTGTGACCTTACTGAATATAGAAGAAAAACCTAGAATCAGCCATCACCAGGTCCGGGGCACCATGGCTCAAAAGCCAACGGAATGAGAGATGTTGAAGATTTGCGTGAGAGATGGGATAGAGAATATAACAGGTGCCTGGCATGGGGGCACATGCCTGTAATCCCAGTACTTGGGAGGCTGAGACAGGAGGATCACAGGTTTGAGGACAGCCTCAGCCAGCAGTGAGATGCTCTTCACCCTAGTGGGACCCTGTTTCCAAATAAGAAATAAAATCGGGCTGGGAGTGTAGCTCAAAGGTAAAATGCCTCTGGGTTCAATCCCCAGTGCCACAAAAAGAGGAGAGAGAGAAAGAGAAAGAGAAAGAGAGAGAGAGAGAGAGAGAGAGAGAAAAAAAACAAGTAAAGAAGGAAAACGTAAGATCCAGAATGCAGATAGAATTAGCATTGGGGGAAAAAAAGATATCTCTTCTAATGAGTTGGGTTGTAATAATTTCGCAATGCGGAGAAATTCAATGAATTCTAACTTCTTGGGCAAAGTTGCCTGTAAAGAACGCAAGGGTTTAATTGGGAGTTTGTAAGCGAGGGTTGGTACCTCACTTTGGATCGGAAGACACTGATTGATTAGTCTGTATGCAAAGATGATGGGGAGTGGGGCTGCCGTGGAGTCCCGGGGAGGCTGGAAACTGGGACAAGAGTCACATGGAATTCTCTAGAACTTAGCAGCAGGATTATAGGAGCACAGAAAGGAAGTGACGGCATGATTTTTGGCAGACATTTTTGAGAAGAATGTGGAAGGATGACAAAAATTGGGGGGAGCAATGATTGTTGACAAGAGGATGTTTGAAGGGATAGACCGTGGTGTCTAGGTTGAAGGAAGAGAAAGTTGAGCCAACGGGAGATTTGAGAAGTTAAAACAACAACAACAAAGCAATGCTACCTTTAAGAGATTCAACTCATCAATCCAGTGGGACCCTGTTTCCAAATAAGAAATGAAATCAGGCTGGGGGTGTAGCTCAATGGTAGAATGCCTCTGGGTTCAATCCCCAGTACCACCGGGGGGGGGAAACAAGAGAGGGAGAGAGAGGGAGAGAGGGGGGGAAGGGAGGGAGAGAGAGAGAGAGAGAGAGAGAGAGAGAGAGAGAGAGAGAGAGAGAGAGAGAGATTGATTCAAGGTCTGAATGAGGCAGAAATAAGAATTTCAGAAAGTTGAAAGAAAGAGGGCGCTGGTTAGAGAATGATATCCCAGAGGCTGTGAACAGGAGCAGAGGAGCAGTGTGCAGAGCTACTGTGAATGGTACTGACTGGGGCAGAGAGAAGAGGGAGACCATGACAGCGGGCAGCCAGGGGACTGCAAGAAGGTTATTCACCAGGTCATCAGTGTCACCTCGGATCTTGGTGCAGATATGAAGACGCCTTTAAACCACGTCTCAAAGTCTTTGTGAAGCTTGGGAGAGCTATGTTTGTTTAAACTATATCCTTGCAGAAGACGTAGCCTTGAGTCATTATTGGCCTCGAACACAGCTAGTAGTGGTGTTGACTTCTTTATCTTAGTATCAAAAAAGCGCAGACTGGAACTGTTAAATAACAAGAGCCTTGCTGGGCATTGCCATATCACAGAGGGGAGTTGGGGCCATTTCTCTGGCAGAAAGTAAAATATCCTAACAGATAATTTCCAGCACCATTGGAAAAGCCTAACACAAAGCTGAAGAGAAGGCACACACACACACACACACACACTTTTTCTAATCATTGTTATGTCTATAAACAAGAACAAATGTGGTTGTTGATTGTTATCAACTGCTTAGGGATTGCAGTTATGTTTCTTCAATTCCAAGTAGTACCCCAAGTGGTAAGGTCCTTGTCTGGCAAAAAAAGAAAAGAAAAGAAAAATGGAGGCGTTGGTGGGTGCTTATTCGTTTGCTTTCTCAAGGTAATTTTTACTCCTTGAAGCTACCTGTCATTTCTGGCAGAGACATCATCCAGGAAATTCACCCACACCAAACAAAAGAACCAGTTCCCTTCCTTGGGTTTAACCTTCCTCTTTGAAAACTGACATTCCTTGAGGCCACGACCCAAAGTGACTTGTCCCGCTCTAGTTAAATGGTAGCAGTCTGTATTTAGCACCAGCTGTTTACCAAGCCATCTTATTTTATGTCATGTCAGTATACAGAGAGTGGTAATAAGATACAACACGATAGGGAAGTTGAGTTTTGTGCCTCTGTCCTTTGTTGGAAACATGGTTTTATTTACTGACAAGTAAATGGTATAGGTGTGGAGGATTTGCCAGAATCCTCATGTTGCCGTGTCAAAAAGCATCAAGAGAGATGATGTTGAGGGTTATAACATCGCTTATAAATAATAGCAAAGCTTTAATCAACTGATAGACAGACACACGGAGGATTGAAAGGAAACCTTACCAGGGTGACCCATCGCAAGTGGTTCATTGAACACTGCACAGAAGGTAAATGAAGTGTGTATTTTCCTATCACAACTGGAATTTTAAGTGAGTGGAATGGAATAAACTCAGTTTGGAATTTGAAATAAATTCAGCTCGGAATGTGTCTTGAGACCAGAGTTTACATAAGAGTTACACAAACCGCTCAGTATTAAGCACGGTCCAAGGTGAAATGTCCCTGGCATCCTAGAGTCCCATGCAGACTTCTGAAGGCCTGGGGCACCGACAGCTCATCAAGTGCTATTTGTTTCTAATTAGGGAAGAAAATGTAGATGTTTATATAATGTGCTGGGTCTGGAGTAATCGTCCACCTGGTACATGGAGTTGTGTACGCTTTCTCAGATGTGGTATTTCGAGTTGAGTGTTACGAATAAAATATTGCCATCAGATTTCCATTCTTCTTCCTCTTGAAAAATGAGAAGTGGTCAGAGAAAACACAAGGAAACAGTAAACTGGAAGGAATTCAGATGTAACCACTAATAGCAATTGAGCTGTTGCCAAAGCTCTTTTCTTAAATTATAGATTCTCACGAGCTAGTGGCTTTGTAAGGGACTCCCAAAGAGGAATAGACTTTGTATGCAAAGCTGACGGAGCACTTGGTCACCAAGGGTGCATCTCTTTCGAAGGTAAGTTTAGGATCATGAAAAAAACACTTCTGAACTACAGAGTTGGAAAACTTAACTTTTTGGAGGCTAATATCTTCTGGATTTAGTGGGGACTCAGGGAGGTGCAGAGCGCTAGACTCCAAAAAGGAGGTCATCCGTAGATTAACCCTTTGGAAGAGGGAAATGCCTTCGAAATGGAGGAGAAACTAAAAAGGCACAGGGCTGCAGGGTGGGCATTCATAATCAGAGCTTGAGCGTTGCTGAAATGATGAACTGTGAACTGTGTACACTCCAGAAATACAGGATATGTGGAATGCGTGATCCGGCTCCATGGTTCGCTCACTGGGAGTATATGTCTGAACTTTAGGGGAGAAGGGGATAGTCGTGGTGGAATGAATCCCTTGTGCTCTGCACCACAATTTTCACCTTAAACAGTAGCTGGTGATGATTTAGCCCACATTTTCATTCAGGTAAAACCAAGATAAGTCAGCAAATATTTGCTTTCCTGGCACTGTCGGGCCTGCCACTATTAGAGTTTCAGGGGGCAGTTCTATAATGTTTACTATTTCTACTGCTTGGAGCTCTCTGTATCTTTATCCCTGGATTAGACTCAAAGTAAGCTGATTTTATCAAGCCACTGGGTAATTCTGCCCATTTCATCTGGCGATTTTAGTACCGTATCGTTGCAGCTGACCTGCATGCATACGGAATTACTGGGTCAACAGCTCATGGAAGTATCTTTTGATTATGAACACACTCTCAGCATGTCTCCGTTGAAGGTAAGGGGGGGAGGAGGATTGCACGATCTACTTGGATGTCAGTTGCAGATCAATGACAGAGAGATTTCAGGCATGGCTGTGTTATGGCTTCTAAAAGGTAGTAGAGCTGGGGATATAGCTCAGAGGTATCATGCTTGCCGAGCATGTGCAAGACCCTAGGTTTAGTCCCCAGCATTGTAGAAAAAAAAAAATTAAATGTACTAGAGCAACAACTCAGTGTAGAAACAAGAGGTCTTTTGAAGCACAACAGAACAATCAGATGAAGCAACCCTGTCCTGCAAACCACATCCTTCCTGTTGCCTGTGGGAAAGGGGTGGTATTTGTGTTAAGCACTGAGCACATGTAGAATAGACCTGTGTGTATTTCCATAAATAAAAGGACATTGTGTCGGTGTTTGGCACCTGGAATGGCAAGGGCAGTGGATTGCTTCTGAGAGCTGTGTTCCAACTCAAGGTATCAGCAGGATTTGTAAGCACCGAGCTAGGAACTGGGCACTGAGGCTGCCTATGCAGGAGACCTGTGCTTGCGTCAAGGTTGAAGAGCAGTGCTGATTTGCACACTGTGTTTTATCCCTGTCAATACTCTATTTAATGTGGCACAGGGGGAAATAATTCAACATGCTGTGCATTCACCCTGCAGATTAATGAGCCGTGTCATCGCGTTTCCAGATATTACATGTCTCTTGCATGAGCATGATCCAGAATATATAGTAAAGGAGCGTATGTCTTGCTGAAACTAAAAACCTTGCCCTATTTTTCTTTACTTCTGCTATTCTAATCACATTCCGATAGTCACTGGCAGATAATGATTTTGTCATTTATTCAGGGACAAAGTAGCACTTTCTTGCAAAAAAAAAAAAGTCAAAAATAGAGATAAAATTTCTATTAAAATTAAGCTTACATCATTAAAATGAAGCATGAATGTCCTTATGCCATTCAGCTCCAGCCTTCCCATGTTGCAAATAGTCGCTAAGCAAACAGATAAGCATGAACATATTGTAAATGTTTCTGATATTTTCAAAGACTTAATCCAATACTCTTACTAAGGAGTTTGTACAGATCTGGGAAATGTAGATGCTTTTTTTTTCCTTTTTTAGATTTTCTGTTGTTATTCTCCAGAGTTTGCACATAAAATGCACAAGTAGGCATGATCTAAAGAGAAGACAAAGAGTGGAGAAATTCATGTTGGAAATTATGATCATTGTTAGGTTTTCATACATAAAACCAAAGTGCTCCTTACCCTAAATATAGTGAAAATAAAAACAAGGGATAGCCACTTGGTTTTATTTAAGCACAGTTGTTTTCTACATGAGTAAAACTTCCTTCTTTGAACAACTATGGCAGGGAGTATTTGTCAAAAAGCAAGATGCATTTGTGTGTGTGTGTGTGTGTGTGTGTGTGTGTGTGTGTGTGTGTATGTGTGTGTGTAGTAGTAGTAGTAGTAGTAGTAGCACTGGGGATTGAATCCATGACATTCTGAGCTATACCTCTGAGCTATACCACTAGCCTTATTTTGTTTTCTAGTTTGAAACAGAGTCTCACTAAGTTTCTGAGAGTATTGCTAGGTTGCTGAGGCTGGTCTTTAACCTGCTATATCCTCCTGTTTCAGTCTCCCATGTACTGAGATTACAGGCATGTGCCACCATGCCTGTCTAAGAAAATGCATCTTTAAAATTTATGTTTGCTTAACTTTTACTCAACTGAAATTGATTTAAGAACACATGTTTATTTAAACAAGGACCTCCATAAATTATGACATGTGCATTATGCATTATAAAATTTTAAACAGTTATAATTCTATTCAAGTGATCCAATCAAAGGCTTGTCAATTGAAGGATTGGACACATGTCAAGAGTACAAACTCTATCCAGCGTAATGGTGCTATTTCTCAGGAGACCCAGTAAGTTTTCGTCATTAGAAGTGAGGCAGTGAATATTCTTGTGTAATTTTGAGAGTGAAATTCTCTTTAGAGGGAATGCTGAGTAGACAAGAGAGGATCAGTGGCAGATCTGAAAGACTCTCTCCAGTCCATGTCTTTATTAGGAGTCACCTCTCTTCCAGCTCAGATGGATATGCTTAGATCTGAATCTCAGGTGTTTCAAGATCAAGTAGAATGGAAGGTGTTTAAGTAAGAGGTGTGACATTGAGCCCTAGGACGGCATTCTATTGAGTAATCATTAATGTTTTCAGGGCTTTAAGACATAAAAAAGAATGTATATTTTGCAGATGATACGAGTGCAATTTACTAATAAGCAGTACAAAGTGTCAAGGTGAAAGTCAAAGTAGGAGTTTATATTTAATGGGATACAGAGAAACTGCCCTCCTATAGGATTAAAAAAGGACTGGGAAAAAAAAAACCTTCTTCATATTTTCAGTCCAAATGAGGAGCATTTCATTGAAATGGCTTCTCCATTGGAAATTCATCATGCAATAACCAATATGTATTTGCTTTCTACAGTATGGGAAGCAAAAAAGAAATGTTGAGTTTAAAATCTGGTTGAGGATCATATGTATGTATATATTATATGTTTTCACAAAACAATTACAGAAAAAGAACAAACAAGACAAAATAAAACAGCAGTGTGGAAAAAAAAATGTTGCAGAAGTTGAGATAGAAGAACCAGACACAGTGTGGGAGATTCCCAGAGCAATGAATTTTTTCAGACTGGCCTTTAAGCCAGGCATGGTGGCTCACACCTGTAATCCTAGTACTTGGGAAGCTGAGACAGGAGGATCTCAGGTTCAAAGCCAGTATCAGCAACTTAGGAAGACCCTCAGCAACTTAGTGAGACCCTGTTCCAAACTAACAAATTAATAAAAGCAGAGCTGGGGGTGTGCTTCAGAGGTAGAATACCCCCCTGAGTTCAATCCCAGTACAAACAAGCAAAAAGATTGACCTTTAAAATGAGTAAAGTTTGTCCCCTCAACAAAAAGGAAGACAAGGTAGTCCAGACCACGAATTCCTAGAAGAAAATGAAAAATAACTAATTTGCCAATTCACATTCAGCTTTAGGTTCAACAGCCAAGCATGTGGACACAATGCTATCTATTTGATCTTCTCCTGCATAAGCCATTCCATTTCTTTAATGTTCCAGCCAAGGTCTGTGAAGCAGTGTAACTACTTGATTTTTACCAGGCAATTTATAAAGATGTAGTCACATGGAAACAGCTAAAAGGATTGACCGATTTTCTTCCACTCTCATGAAATGCACTTTTATTTCAGTCGAGTTGACTCCATAGGTAGCAAAACAATAGGAGCCCTAGCATCCCTCGGTGATCTTTGTCATGTGTGCCAGCCCACTTACACATTCACTTAGTAACAGGAACAGATGTCACTGCCATCTTCTCCCCATAAGTATTTTTTTTAATTTGATTGGTGCATTGCAATTTTATATCATAGTGAAGTTCAGAGTGAGAGAAACATACACCCACGCAGCACTTGTTGTGTATTCCTACATAATTATTTTTTACCAGCTTACAGAATCTTTCCTTTTGCAGTTCAATAGCAAAAAGACATGACCTGACCATGTTTGAAGACAGAGCTTCTGGTCTGGGTATCATTGCCTACTGGATTTGGGAGGTTTTGTTCTTCGAAATCTCTAAGTCTTGGGTTTCCTTCACTGAATCATTATTCATTAAGCACACCAAACAAATACACTTTCTGCCTCGAAGTATATTCGAACTATGAATCTGTGTTGCATTAAGTACAATTTTGTGCATTTAATACATTTAGAAACCAGGCATGGTGGCACATGCCTGTAATCTCAGTACTTGGAAGGCTAAGACAGGAAGATCACAATTTTGAGGCCAACCTTAGCATAGCAAGGCTCTCAGCAACTTAGGGAGACCCTGTTTCCAAATAAAAAATAAAATAGGGCTGGGGCTATAGCTCAGAAATAGAATGTCCCTGAGTTTAATCCCAGTACAAAATAATAATAATAATAATAATAATAATAATAATAATAATAATAAATTTAGAGCTAAGTTAACCTATTCAAATGTGATGTTTATTAGGCCTATTCACCTGATTGTGTGTGTGTGTGTGTGTGTGTGTGTGTGTGTGTGTGTTCCAGACAAGCTATACATTTATTGTAGCAGAATGCATAAGTGATTACACTTTATTGAATCTCATTACATCTTTTGTCTGGGTTTCATAAATGTGGGTACAATCCAAGGCAGATTTGAGTGCATGCCAATTAGAGACTATAAAAAAATTAAAAGGGAAATAAAGGTCAAGTTAAATCGCTTGATTATTTCACCACTTCATTAATTTGTTTTGACGAAAGTACAGCCATTCCTTGTTGGTGCACAGATTGTATCTAGATTAGCATCTGGAATCCACAGAGACATGGATTTGCTCAGTATCCTCCAATTTCTCTCTCTGATGTCCTACGTGTCAGGTGAGAAATACTGACATTGGAATGTCAGTGATACCTGATCTGTGTCTGTGAAGAAGAAGGCAAGTACTTCCATTTATTTATCCAAATACCAAGCGTGACACTCAGTTATGTGCCACGAATCCATATTTAATGAAATATGTGCAGTTCAGTGAGCATCAGAAAGTAAGTGATTTCTACAGATGCTCCATCATCAGAACAAAACAGAAAATAAATGCATAGTAAGTAAAATGAATTAGTCCTTTAATGTTTTGAAAATGCTAAATCCCTGCCCATAGTTTTCTTTAAAGGCCTATCATTTACATTATCCTTAACTGAGAAAATAGAAGCAGAATTTGATTTTGCCTTCAATAAGGGACTTGCTTTCAACTCTACCTTTCAAATGAATAATGGGCCGGATGTGGTGATGCACACCTGTGATCCCAGTAAGTTGGGAAGCTGAGCCAGGAGGATCAGAGTTTCCAGGCTGGCCTCAGCAATTTAGCAAGGTGCTCAGCAACTTAGAGTGACTTTGTTTCAAAATAAAATGAAAAAATAAAGAAAGAAGAGCCAAGGGCTCAGAGGTAGAATGACCCTAGCTTCAGTCCCCAGTGCCACCAAAAATAAAGAAAGAAAGAAAGGTTCAGTAAGCCCGGCAAATTCAATAACTTAGGCAAGTATCTATTAAGTTTCCATGCGTCTATTATAGTACTATGTGGCTGCAATTGATAATGATAATTGTTGCTTGCTCTGTATTGAACACTTCCTGTGTGCCCGACACGTCCTAGTAAGTCCTGTGCTCCATCTCACTACAGAGATCACTTGCAAGATTCACTATGATCCCCACTTGCGGGGGCAATTGTGTGAGCTGTTTCTCAAACTAGACTGGGAGTTGCCATGGATCATCATGGTGGCCTCGACCTGTGACCCTTTGGGGACCTCCTCTTCTCACTGTTTAGCCTCTAGTGTTTCTAGAACTTGAAGCGGAGGCTGTGGGGTGCAAGCCTGTAGCCCTTTGGGTCCTGGAAACACCAGTTCCACCGAGTGCCAGGTTGGGGAGCCTGCCAAAAATTCAGGGGCTTCCACCGCAAGAAGTCGGGAAACACATTTTATGAACGGGTCTCTCTTGGCCCTGATAGACTCACTGAAGCCAAACTTTCAAATATGGTGAAAACCCCACGAATCTGCCCCTTCGCCTCTGGCCACATCAATAGTGACCCCAAGCCAGAAGCCTGCCTTTTTCGGTCATGTCATAGATGTTGAGCTAATGTCGCTTTGGCAGGGATGTAGACTTGGGAGGGTATTGATGTCATCTGGTCCTCCTGCATGTACCGAAATACAGAAATGCCTCCTGAGCTCTTAGTGGGGTGAAGTCAGTGAAACTCTTCCTATAAAGCCATTTGTGGAACAGACAGAAGCAAAACCCAATAGTGATAACATTGCAAGATTGCATGATAGTCGATTATTTTTTTAAGAGCATTCTTCAAATATAGCTCTTTTTTTTCCAAATCACTAAATGTGGCAGTGGTTAAGAGTCAATTTAGAGTTAGAAATGAACAGGTTCAAGTCCAGACTTTGCTATCTTATTGTGTGTATTTTGGAAAGTTACTTAGCCTTACTAGTCTAGGTCTTAATGTTTGTAAAATGCTTAACTTAGAGGGCCTTGTAAGGATTCAGTGAGGATGTACATGTAGGGTCTTAGTACAATGCCTACTACACAGAATATATGCAATAAGTTCAATAATTTTATTTTTGGTACTAGAGATTGAACCCAGGGACGTTCTACCTCTGAACCACACCCCCAGCTCTATTTTATTTTATTTTATTTTTACTTTTAAACAGTATCTCACTAAGTTGCTGAGAGTCTTGTTAAGTTGCTGAGGCTAGCCTTCCACCTGCAATCCCTCTGTCTCAGCCTCTCAAGTACTGAGATTACAGGAATGTATCACCATGCCCAGTTTAATAAATTCTAACATTAGAAGAGCTTAGGATCATGACTAACTAATCTAGCATTTGACTTTTATGGTTTCCACAATTATGCTGATTCTCTTGAAGACACATGGTGATAGCCAGTGGACACTCATGTGACTGAAATTAACGGACAGTCATTCTGCTTCCCACTAAGTATAAAGTCCTGGACAATCCCTGTGTTAGTTTTCCTCCTGTGAAATTAGACATGACAATAAATGTCTTGCTGAACTCTCTCTAAATAATGGTGTGCTAATGAGACTGTATGTTTGCAAAGAAACAAGAATAATTTGTCATTGGATATTATCATCCCAGCATCTAACAGTGCCTGCTAGATGCTGATTGTCCAGATTAATAATGATGACAGGGAATCATGGATGCTCTGGAAGGCTCCTCTGCCAGTGGTTAGGAAGGCAGCCTCTGGATTTAGTAACCCTGGGCTTGGATACTGGGACACTGTTGTGGTTTGGATCTTATGTCCCCAAGAGCTCATGTGTTCACTAATGAAGCAATGTCTAAAGGGAAATGACTGGATCATGGGGGCTGAGACCTTTCCAGTGGATTAATTCATTTGAGGGATTCATCATTTCAATGGACTTACAGGTGATGAAAACAATGGGCAGATGAGGCATAGCTGAAGGAAGCAAATCACTGGGGGCCTGGCTACCTGAACCCTCCCTCTACTCTCTATCTTCTCTTCTCCTCTCCTCTCCTCTCTTCTTCTTCTTCTTCTTCTTCTTCTTCTTCTTCTTCTTTTTCTTTCTTTCTTTCTCTCTGTCTCTCTGTCTCTCTCTCTCTCTGTCTCTCTGTCTCTCTCAGCTACCATGAGCTGAACATCTTCCTCTGCCGCCTCCTTTTGCCATAATGTTTCTGTCTTGAAGCTGGCTGACTGTGGACTAAACCACGGAGACCCTGAACCAAAATAAGCATCTCCTTCATTACATTGCTCTTGTTGGGTATCTTGGTTTCAGCCTCTCCTCCATTACATTGCTCTTGTTGGGTATCTTGGTTTAAGCCTCTCCTCCACTGTGTCATTCTTGTTGGGTATCTTGGTTTAAGCCTCTCCTCTACTAAGTTGTTCTTGCTGGGTATTTTGATTTGGTCACAGTGACACAAAGCTGACTGACACAGCTACCATTCGCTGCCTTGATAACATGACACAAATTGTCTGCTCTCTGAGACACAGTCTTCTTGTCTTTATAGTAGAGATGATAAGAATAGCTATCTGCTAGACTTATTGTGAGGATGATAAAGTCCAAGCAAAGAACTAGCAATGTACTTGGCACATAGTCAGCACTCTAAAAATGTATGTTTACCTGGGAATTGTAGCACATGCTTTTCATCCCAGTAGTTGGGAAGCTGAGACAGGAGGATGGCAGATTTGAGAACAGCCTTAGTAACATAGCAACACTCGCAGCAGCCTAGGGAGACCCTGTTTCAAAACAAAAAAATAAAAAGGTCTGGAGACCACCAGTACCACAATACCATGGTACCACAGTATTCCCAGTAGCGTGCGTGCACGCACAAACACACACACACACACACACACACACACACGCACACACAAATGTAACTTTTGAGCATGCATTAAATGGAAGATACTTCCTCCTGGAAGGTCTTCAAGGTCTTCATCATCTGTTTGGATATAATTGTTATTCTGAGTAACCTGCCCCTGACCCCAAATGAATGAATATTAAAACATTCTTTCATTACAAAATGTCACTTTCATAATTTCTTTGCCATTTGAACCCTCCACGGTGAGGCACTCTCCCTGACCTTTTTTGGTATCATCAATTGTTTAAAAGTCTCCATATAATTTTAAAAAGCTTTTGTGCTCCTTTTCCTTGATACTTATTATAGGTTTGGAATCTCATGTGCTATAAAAAGGGATTGCCTGTATGTGGTTTTATAATGAAGGTAATTTAATTGGGCACTCTGCCTCCACAGATCTGTGAGGGTCAAAATGACTTTTTTAAGAGTCCACGAGAGAAATATTACAGAAAGGAGAGAAAAAAAAATGACCTCACTCTTTGCTTTCAGCACTGGATCATGCAGACTTGATTAAGGCCAATGATGAGTCTCACATTTGTGTATTTGCAGATCTGCTCTGCTAATAGAAACACGCTTCTCATGCTCTCTTGAAATGAACAGCTAGTCCCCCCACATCTGTTTATTTTTTACCTGCACAATGTAAAAACTAAATCCTAAACTAGGACACCTTAAGCATGTTACACCAAGTATACTTCTATTTTTTTCTGGAATTTCTGTTGCCCTTGAAGTTCCCCTGTTGAACTTTTCCAAGATTACCCTTGTCACCCTATAAGAGTAGAAGAAAACAAATAGCTCTCTTAAAGAGGGGCTACCCCAAGTCAATTTACATAACTGCCTTCCTTTTCACACAATAGAGGCAGGATTGCAGAGCTGGCTACGTCTCTGCCCGTTGTTGATCAGAGATTCCCATAGGTAGAGCAAATACCACACTCCCCTCTGAACATGCACACGCTTCATGTCACTCCTACAAACAGAGGCAGAACGTAATATTTAGTGTTCAGGGTTATATCCTACGCAAATGAGGTTAGGGTAGAAGACAGTGGGATCCTAGAGATTCCAGCAAGAACTCAGAGTTCCTGCTTTCTGTAAAACTAAGACATACCTGTTCTCTGAGCAATCTGCTGATAAAGGAGGCCATGTAGATCCTGTGATTAGAGGGAGAAAATACTCTCCCCAAAGACATCCTGTCCTCCACCCCATTCCTTTCAGTTTGGTTGAGTGAGTCTTTGAACTCTTTGAATCTTTGCTATTTTACAAGTTCACAATGGTGGTGAGGTATCACATATATGAGCTGCTCTTCAAAATAAGCAAAACAGCATTCATTGACAAGTCTTGCATGATGATATTCTCTTGTTGTGGAAGCTTGGTATAGTTCATGGAATGACATTACCATATTCCCAAATCAGAAGGGAATTTTTGATGCAAAGTTTCCATTCTTCATTCTAGCTTTGACTCTAGCTGACTTTTTCACCAAGCAAACAGGACCTCCATGTGTGTGCCATCTGTTTCTTTCTCATAGACATATGAGATACATCTTTGGGACCATCAAAAGCATTATCATTATTGCCATAGATGAAACCAACATGGATTCATTCTTTCTAGCCTTCTCTCAAAATGTTTTGGCTAAAATGTGTTTTAGCCACTGTCTAGATCAACGGTTTCCCAAGTACAGTGTGTTGAAAGGTTTTCAAGAACCTTTCAGGAAGTACACTAGGTCAAAAGTCTTCTCATTATGACATTAAAAATGATGAGTATTCCCTGTGCTGGTATTTGTGCTAATGCTATAAAAGCAAAAGGAAGTAAAACTGCTGGTTTCTCAGCACAAATCGAGTCAGAGACACAAAACTATCAGCCACTATGGTCTTCACTACCCCTTGCTTACATGTGTTTAAGAATATTCATGATGAAACAATAAAAATAATAACAATAATTTTTTTGGTACTGGGGAAAGAACTCCAGAGCATTCTCTGAGCTATACCCTCAGCCATATTTTGTTCATTATTTTGAAACAGGATCTTGCTGGTTTACTGGGTGTCTTGCTATGTTGCTAAGGCCATCCTTGAACCTGTGATTCTTCTGTCTCAGCCTCCAAGTACTATGATTACAAGTGTGTACAGGGGTTACAAGTGTGAGCCACCATGCCTGGCAATAATAATAATTTTGTTAATTTTTTTGAGGGGAGGAGTGGTTGCTGCAAATTGAACTCAGCGTCTCATGCATGCTAAGCATATGTTCTACCACTGAGCTATACCTCAGCTCCTAAATTGCAATACTCTATTAAATAGCAATCTAGATATTAAATTGCAATTCAATTAATAAATCCTGTATTAATTGCAATCCAAATGTTAAAAGGATATATCCTAGCCGGGCGTGGTGGCACACACTTGTAATCCCAGTACTTGGGAGACTGAGACAGGAGGATCACAGGTTCACAGCCAGCCTCAGATACATAGTGAGGCCCTTTGAAACTTAGTAAGACCCTGTTTCAAAATAAAAAATAAAAAAAATAGGGCTGGGGATGTAGCTCAGAGGTAGAATGCCCCTGGGTTCAATCCCCAGTACCATAAAAAAAGATAAATAAAATAAGTAAAAGGATACATCCTTTTAATAGTCTGTGTGCAGGGCATGAAGTATGCATGTGTTTTTGCCACCTAGTAAGCGAGGTCCTCCTCTTGATAAAGAAGAGAGAACACGTGTGGGCTTGTTTCAAGTGCAAGCCACCTTTTTCATGGGCCCTCCTTTGTACTTGAAAGAACAACTAACACGCTCCAGTCATTCAGAGTCAAGCATTCAAATTGCAGACGTTTTTCTCAAAAACTAATGGAGGGAACTGTCACCACAGGGAAAACAGTGAACGGTCCTCAGTGCCAATGACAAAATTTGCACTATTGAGCCAAAATTTAAATTTTGGAAAAATTGCCTTCACCGCTGTGAGCTTGACAGCTTCAGAATCGTAGCAGTGTTTTCTGATGAGAGTTGGAGTGATATTAACTAATGTGACTTTTCTTTTTTGTATTATGTAATGAAATGTGTCAAAATTTGGAAGCTCTGCCTAAATCCTGGAGATCAATGTTTTAAAAAGATGCATGTTGCTACAAAACCACACATGGATAAGAGATCCATTCAAAATACAACAGATTTTTATGTGACATAGTATGAAAACTTTGTAGATATAGGGCTGTAGATTCCATATTGCATTTTGGATTTAAGAAACTCCAACTATCAAATTTGACTATATTTTCCAAGTAAAATAGCCATAATTATCTGAAAAGGCTATTAAAATACTATTCTTCCTCAACTGTGTGCGTGCTTGTGGGTGTGTGTATGTGTGTGTGTAAAGTGTAAAGTTGAGTTCGCTTCATGTGCATCAACCAAAACAACATAGCTTCTAACAGATTGATTTCAGAAGCCGATTAGAGAATCTAGCTGTCTTCTATTAAATCAAACAATACAATTCACAAAGATAAGATTCATTCTTATCAATGAATTTGTGTTTTAGAGAACATAGCCTCTTTTCAGAGCCTTATTTTGCTAATAAATAACTGATTTATTATTTTTAAGGTTTTTTTGTAATTCGCAGTTTTTGTCTGTTTTGTAGTAATGGAGATTGAACCTAGGGGCACTCTACACCCCCAGGCCTATTTTTTTTTTTTTTTACTTTGAAACAGAGTCTTGCTAAATTGCTGAGGGTCTGGATAAGTTGCTATAAGGCTAGCCTCAAATCTGAGATCATCCTGTCTCAGCCTCCCAAGTATTGGGTCTAATTCTGTTTTAACTTTTAATATAGTTTTAGCTTTAAATGTTTTATATAACTTTTAATGTGTATATATAGTCACATAAATATTCAATCATTTTAATAGTGAGAAGAGGATATGAGACAAACACTTTGGAGAATCAGTGTCTTAGTTATGGAGACCACCATATCAAAGGCCGTCTCTTCCCTATCAGTCTAACAGAGGAGGTAGAATAAGCAACTGCAGTTCCTACACCTCACGCTGCTATCTTGGGGTTCATAAGAAGGCCAAGAGAAGACAGTGGCAGGACTCCTAACTGATGGAGGTAGGCAATTGAAGGCCAGTTAGAGAAGATATCACTAGATCTGAGTCTTCAGATTTGTCTGAATCTTGAAGTTCAAGCACAGGTTAGACTGATAAGGAGACAGAGGGCACCCTTATACAGGGAACAATCTGTCCAAAGAAACTAATGATAAGAAAATATCTCCTGCTCAGGGAACTGCAAGTTTAGTTTGCAGGAGGGAACTGTGGCGTTAGAGCTGGAGCCAAGACAGAGATCACTTCAGCTTGCATGCAGACCTGACTTTTAGGGGGTGCAAGGGATTTTCTTTGTTTGCTTGTTTGTTTGGAGTACTAGGGATTGAACCCAGGGACATTCTAACTCTGAGTCAATCCCTAGACCTTTTCTATGTTTTATTTTGAAACAGAGCCTTGCTTAGTTGCTGAAGGTCTTGCTAAGTTGCTGAGGCTGCCCTCAAACCTTCGATCTTCCTGTTTCAGCCTCCCAAGGCCTGGGATTACAGGCATGTGCCACTGTACCTGGCTTGGGGTAAGGGAGCCCAGTTGTGAGATTCCTATTCTAGAATGGAAGCTCCAGTGGTTGCACAATCTGATGTGGGTGCTGGCGAGACTGGCAGAGAGAAATCATCTAGGCCTCCTTGCAATGGTCTGGGAGGAGACGGGCGAAAGCTACACTGAGACCTCGACTTCAGGGAGGAAAGCCAAGTGGTGACTTTCAGCAATGTAAAAGAGACAGAATGTACAGAGCCTGACAGCTGAGTGGAGAGCTGAGGAAAATAAAGAAGGAAAAAATGTGATCATGAGTGTTTGGCTTAGGGGTTGGAAAATGGGTACCATTCCTCAAAGGAAGAGGGAGGACGGCAGAAAAATGTGTGGGGGTGGTGTGGGGAAGGTTGCCGATAATTTACTTGAACATTCTGAGCTTTCTATACTACCAAGTGTGGGAGCCAGTGGGCAGCTGAATATACACATCTATTAGTTAAGAAAAATGCACTTGGTGGTGCATGCTTGTAATCCCAGAACTTGGAAGGCTGAGTCAGGAGGATCGCAGGTTCAAAGCCAGCCTCAGCAACTTAACAAGGCTCTCAACAACCTAGTGAGACCCTGTTTTCAAATAAGGAATAAATAGGGCTGGGGGTGTGGCTTGGAGGAAGAATGCCTCTGGGTTCAATCTTCAGCATCAAAAAGAAAACTGCAGAAGCTGGGATGGTGGCTCCTGCCTGTAATCCCAGTACTTGGAGGCTGAGACAGTAGGATCGATTGCAGCCCCAGGAAATTAGCAAGGGTCTCATCAAGTTATTAAGACCTTGTTTCAAACTAAAAAGTAAAAGAGGGCTGGGGGTGTAGCTCCAAGGTGGGTCATCTTTGTGTTTAATTCCCTATAGAAAGAAGGAAGGTAGGAAGGAAAGAAGGATGGAAGGAAGGAAGGAAGGAAGGAAGGAAGGAAGGAAGGAAGGAAGGAAGGAAAGGAAAGGAAAGGAAAGGAGGGGAGGGGAGGGAAGAGAAGGGGAGAGGGACATGGAGATGGAGACAGAAGAGAAGGAGATGGAGGAGGAGAAAGAAGAAGGAAGAGATGGAGATGGAGGAGAAGTAGATGAAGAATGAGGTGGGGAAGGAGGAGATAGAGGACGAGGAGGAGATGGAGGACGGGGAGGAGAAATATAGATTGAGATAGGAGGATGAAGAGAAGTAGAAGAGGAGAAGGATGACAAAGAGGAGGAGAAGGAGGAGGAGGAGGAAGAAGAGGAGGAGGAGAAGGAAAAGGAAAGGAAAATGCAGAAGCTACAAAGGGAGATTGGGGGCCGTCGTTGGTACATGGATGTCAGCTGAGGGCACTTGGGCAGCAGGTACAGGATGAGAACTCAGCCAGTCTGAGGACTCGCCATCAAGGCAATGAAGAAAGGGAGAGGTGCATTGCAAGCAGCACTGGTTATGGTAACACACACTGTCTCCTTTAAAGCTGGGATGAAGGAAGGTCCCAGCTGATGTTGTGTTCATAACCCAAGAATTCACAAGTGATTGCATCACCATTTTCTATGCTGTTATCCTGGTGCTAATCCGTTTGCATCTTCATCTGTGAGCAAGGGCAGAGTAGGAAGGGGGAGAAGGAATAGAGTCAGGGGAGGGGTGGAGCGGAGTGAGTGTGAATGTATATGGAAACTGCGAACATTTTCTAGTACAAATCTTCCCTTTTTCAATATCTGCCAGCATTTAGATGACTTAAAACATTTTAATTTTGGTTCAGATTCAAATGCATCTTTTGCCAACCATTTACGATGTATAAATAGCCATTAAGTTGTTACCCCAAAAACACTTAGAAATCATTGCTGCTGGCCTCGGTGGTTTGGCAGAGAAATGGCAGTCCAAAACTGAGAATTTAACCAGTAATTAGCCATATGTGTGTGACTTACATTTGTAAAAACACATGAAATTATTCTATGAGCGATCATGGCTCCAACTCATGAAGAGTAAATGTAAATAATTATGTCCTAACGCAATCATTTAGCAATCTCTAAATCTGAGATCAAACCCAGAAGAATCTCAAAGTCTAGAAAGTGCTCAGTGACATAGCTGTGGGACACGGCTTGCGTGAGCAGAGGGCTTTGTTCCCACGATTAGCTCTTGGTTTGTCTCCTACACACACACAAATGAAGTTCAGGGACGCACGTGAAGTCTTCAAAACATATAACATTTAGAGAATCCCATGTAATATTTCATTGTGTTTGTTAAGTTGGGTCAACTTTGTCCAAATGAAGGATGACAGGTTGTTTTGATATTGTTTAACAGTGATATATTTTCTTGCAAATGTCTCCACTGCTGAAATGCCATCTAATTCAATAAAGATTTTATGGCATCTTATCTTTTTCTCTTCTGTTTCTTGGTCACTTGATCAGGTTAAGTAAATTCTTCTATCCCCTGGTCTCTCTCTTTGCGTTACAAACTTCTCCGAAGCCTCTAATCCTAAAGGTGATGTGTACTCCCTGCCCGCCTTGAGCCAAAGTGGAGACCAAGTGCACCTGCAGCGACTGGTCAGCTCCCAACCTTCTGCTCCTTAGGAAGGGGCTCCCAGGGAAAGAGGAAAGCAGCCTGAAATAAGATCCAGGAGCTTCCCCTAGCTACCTCCAAGACTTATGAGCAAGAGGAGGGAGCCAGAGCAAACCGTTCTCAGTAGCAGTGGGCAAAGGGCCATTTGTAGACACATATCTGATATACAGTAAGCATCCCAAGAAATGTATCACTATGATGTCACTATTTAGTCATTTTCAAGTTAGAGTCATTCAGTTAGCAACTTAATCAATGGTTATTTCATTAAGTCACTGTAGATGCAGATAAAGATACTTTAGTTTATCTCAAAGCACATTTATATTCATTTTAGGGGGAAATTTTTTTTTTAAATAAAATTGAAGGATGAGGACTAACTAGGAAATGGAGTTGAAGTTAGCTCAAATATTATTATTTTTTTTTGTGTGTGTGTGTGGTACTGTGGGTTGAACTCAGGGGCATTCTACCTCCGAGCTACACCCCCCAGCCCTATTTTTTACTCTTTATTTCAAAACCGGGTCCCACTAAGTTGCGGAGTGCCTCACTAGGTAGCTGAGGCTGGCTGCGAACCCGGATCCTCCAGTCTCAGCCTCCCGAATGCTGGGATTACAAGCGTGCGCCACCACGCCCGGCTCAAATATTATTTTATGAATGACTTTACTACATTTCCCTGATGTAGAGAAGGGGAAGGGAAGGGAGGTAAGTAAACACTTATTAAGCATCTGTGACTGGTCAGACATTGCGAGATCCTTTACAAACTGTACTTCATTTCATTTCATTCGTTATAAAGTATGTCCTCTCTTATGCCTCTTAGTGTGAGATATGAAACTCGATGCTAGATATTGTGGATCCAATTTTTATTTTGATCTCAAGCATTCCTTCAAATGACAGAAGTTATTTTATCCTGCAGACTTTCCACGCTTTTACACAGTGTAGAAGGTGCTAGTCAAATGTCAGTTATTTTTATGCATGACATTACTATTACCTCCATCTCTGGCTATATAAAGCCAGACTTTTATTCATGGAAGGCAATGGGCATTCCAAGCATTCAATTTTGGGTCCTTAACAATCCTTTACCCTTCAAAGGAAATAGTTCTTCTTGGAGAAGGGAAAGACTCCGTGTCTGAGGTAAGAAGTGCTTAGTGATATAGATCATCCTGTTGCCCCTGACTACTAAGAACCCAGAGACTGCCGGAGTCTATCAACAAGATTCCAAACCAACTTCAATGAACCTCCTACTATGCGCGGTGGTGCAATTTGAAAGTCAAAAAGAATGCTCATAGTTAATTGAAACCCATTAAATGTGTTAAAAGCCCATAGATTTATAACAATGAGTTAAGAAAATTAGTAACTTTGGCAAAATGCTAGAAGCACACCTCAACATTTTGAGAACTGGTAAAGACAGAGAAAGAATCAAGCACGTTTTCCACCTTTCCTTTGCAAACAGTAACTCAGGCTGCAGCAGGTAATAGATGAAGGCAATGTTATCTTTCTAGAGGCATGGCAGCTAATGAGTGATGAAGAAATGGTAAACTTGGAATATCACTGTTTTTTTGAACCCTTAAATGAAATAATGAATCCGGCAGTTACCATCAGTCAGTATGGAAACCATTAGCAGGAAAGGTGATTAAAAAAAAAAAAACTCACACATGATAAATAAGACTCTTCAATAGAGTGAAAAAAGAACTTAGATATTTAAAGAGAACTTACACACACACACACACACACACACACAGCACAAAGTGTGGGCCCTATTTTGATAGTGCATTGAACAGAATCATCAAATTACTTCTACATTCAAAGAAATGTAATTAGTAAGCATTAGAGATTTCCTGTGATTGTGGAACGGTGGTTATACATTTTCAAAGTGTCTTTCAGTAACAAATACTGATGAAAATGCAGACAAAATGATGAGATATAATGGATTTTCTGCAAAAGTCCAAGATGGAGAGGTATATATGGGAATTTGGATATAATAAGATTGCCATATGTTGGTAATTACTGAAACTAGGTGATGGGAATCGTTATATCTCAACATGTCTATATGTTGAAATTTTTCCATTATTTGAAATATTTTTAAGTATTTCTTTTTCTTACTCAATAGGGTGTACTCATTTGACATAAGGGTCATTTGTATTTTTTCTAAAAGGGTGGTAATGTTAATACATTGTAAAAAGAATTATTGTACTTTTGATTTACCTTTACTGTTTCTTGTTTGTTGGTTGGTTGGTTGGTACCTAGCACTGAACCCAGAGGAATTTTTTCTCTGAGTTACACCCCCCCATGCACTCTTTTTGTATTTGTTGTTTGAAACATGACCTTGCTAGTTTGCCGAGAAGCTCACTAAGTTGCTAAGGCTGGTCTTGAACCTATAATCCTCCTGTCTCAGTCTCCCAAGTACTGAGATTATATGCATGCATCACCACACCTGGCTTGATTTGCATATTTTTTTTGGGGGGGGAGATAAAAACAGATTGAATATATATGCTCAGAGACAGAAACGGAAAACTTTATTGCAAAATCAAGACAACATGTCTGTCATTTCTAATGTCACCCTGGTCGAGCTTTGCATGTTATGGATAGAAGGTCCCCTGAAGAGCTCATGTTCAGGATTGATAGAATTAAATCATGAGGGCTGCAATCTCATCAGTGTGCGAATCCATCGTGATGGATTTACTGGTGTGGCTGGAGAAGGTGGGTCCCTGGAGGTGTGGCTGTAGGGACTGTGCTTGTGTCTCTTGAATCCCCTTGCTTGCTTGCCCTCTCTGGCTTCCGGCCTCCATGATGTGAGAGCAGAGCCTCGCTCTCTCCCTCTCTCTGCTTCCTGCCCCCATGCTCTAAGCTCCGCAGACCCGGCCTCACATGGGCTAAACCCCGAAATCTCCACAAACTGTAAGCAAATACATCTTCCTTCCCCTAAGTTGTGTGGTCAGTCTTTCTGGATGATGGTAGTGAGATTGTTGACCTAGAAACAGGGTAACTGAGGTGTGATACCGGCAGCCCTGCATGGATCTTCTTTCAAAAAAAAAAAAAAAAGATCAGATAGTTTCTGTCTCCATATTATATACAAGGCTTAGTTGCTTCATGCATCTGCAGGGTATTAAGGGCACATCACCTGCATCCAGGTCCTGAACTACAGAACAGTCGTGCCCTCGTGCTGTGTGTCTACTTGGACTACAGGGATCTTATAGAGCTGACAGGTTTTCCTGAGAGGCACATTGTCTTCCTACATTTATTATTTTTCAGGAAAAAAATCATAAGCCAATTTTAAAATCATGGAATAATTTTTTTTGTTTGTTTGTGGTTCTAGGGATTGAACTCAGGGGCATTCCACCTCCAAGCTACACCCACAGCCCAATTTTTTTTTGAAACAGGGTCTTGCTCAGTTATGAGGTTGTTCTCAAACCTGTGATCCTCCTGCCTCACTCAGCCTCCCAAGTACTGGGATTACAAGCATGCACCACCATGCCTGGTTCATGGAATATGTTTTAATGTCTGTTGTCAAAACAGGTTATTGTCAAGCTTTCCCTCTCAAGACACAAAATCTTTTACCTTTGAATCAGATACAAATGATAACTAAAAACAATAAATAAAAAAAGGAAGCAGTATTTTGGCTAGAGGTAGAGGTTACTGGGATGTTCCTTTTTCTGATTATTGATAGTAAATTATTATTATTTTATTGTTTGTTTGCTTGTTTGTATATTTGCGGTACTGGAGATTGAACCCAGAAGTATCTAATTCTGAACTACACACCCAGCCCAATTTTATTTTATTTTATTTTTTTTGGAACAAGGGTCTCGCTAAGTTGCTGAGGCTAGCCTTGAACCTGCGATCTTCCTGTCTCAGCCTCCCAAGTACTGCGATTACAGACATGCGCCACCACATCCCTGGACATCCCTGGCTAATGGTACATTATTTGATCACTGGGTCTTAAAAACTGATTTTGGATCAATTACTTATTTTCTTCTTTTGCCCTTGACAATATGACACCTGGAGAAAACTGCCCCCCCCCCCAGAAGCCTGCTGACAAAGTAACATTATTATGCAATTTATACTGGCACAAACATGGCACAGAAGCAGCGCTGCTGAGATAATTTAGCAACTGAGACTGCACAGGAGGGTGTCTTCAGATCCTGGGATGAGCTACCGTGTTTCCTGGTTCCAACCTTCATCAATCAGCACTCCTTCTGCAGGTGCTCTGGGAAAATTACTTAATGACAATTTGATTTCCAACTTTACTACCTCCCTCTTCTCCCTGAGAACTGAATCTGGAAGGCAAGGAGAACTAAACCAATCCCAGATTTATTATACTCATTACTAGATAACAGCAGCTACCAAACTGAAAATGTCCTACGTGCCATATGTAGTATTAGTGCTTTGTAAATACTGACATCTTTCATCCCCACAGAAGTTCCCCAAGAAGGACATCTGAATCCCACCTGAGTACTGTAATCCCAGTAGTCAAGAGAATGACAGAGGAGAATCACAGGTTCAAGGACAGCCTTAGCAACATAGCGAGATCCTCAGCAACTTAATGAGACCCTGTTGCAAAATAGAAAATAAAATAGGGCTAGGGGTATAGCTTGGAGGTAGAATGCCTCTGGGTTCCGTCCCCAGTACCAAACAAAAAGTTGCATTTGGAGGCCATGGCTCATTTTTGCAGGCAGATGCATCAAATGAGGAAGGAAATTAGTTGCCCCCAGGCCCACAAGCTAACCTGATAGAACCAGGACTTGAAAACTCTGCCCTCCAAACTCAGGACACCTCTTTAAGGATGAATATGTTATAACCACCAGCTAAGGAATAGGTGTAGTTAAAAATATAACCAATGGCCACATAATAATAATAATAATATAATAATAACAATTTAAAACTTGATTCATCATGACTTAACTCCATCTCAGCTGGAATACTTTCCTGAAACACAACAGCAGCATCACAGGTGGTGTAGACAGAGACATCGGTGTGATCACAGCTTTTGCTGAGGTAATAAAGGATTTATTTTAGGATATAGTATTAGATGCTGAAGCTATTGACCGTGCGATTAATATAGAATGCCACAGATTTTGCTTTATAGCCTAGATTTGAAGCTGCTTCTCGGTTTTCTGTTGTTGTTGTTGTTGAAATTTTTCCAAGATTAATTGCTGATCTTGCTGATATTAGTATCACAACAGATGGTGCCAATAAAATTCACATTTCTAGCATTATGTTGGCAGCTCATATTGTTAATGTTCAGTTTTCTTAAATATGATAACACAGATAAAGCAAATTGTAAGAAAAATTGCCAATAAAAAAAATGGCGACAACTTGAAATCTACTTAAAACATTCCATTGGAGAATCATAGAAATCAATTCTCTGCTCTTAATTTAGTTTTGCAGGAAAGTTCAGCTTTGCTGAACATGTGTGAATACACTTATATAACACATTTAGATTTGTATGAAATTATTGCTACTGCTGAATTATATTTAAATAGTTCATTGTTATGGGTTCACTTCAGAGATTTTTTTTCCCAAAAATGTAACTCCTGATCAAGGAAGTAAATGTTTGACTTAATATTTACATTTCCATCAGACAGATCACTTCTCCAATATAGTACACTAAGGTATACATAATTAGAATGATGTGCCTGGGCCTGCTTAACATTATTTAGCTATCCAGGCCAGATATGATTACCAGAATTTTCAGCCCACATTTTAATAAAATAACAAAATAACGCTGACAACTTCTTTATTGCCCCCCTTGTCGCCAGGAGCAGTGAGTTAAGCCACTTTGTGATGATCTGTGTTGACAAAATGAAGATTTCCACAGAAAATCTGGTCTAATTATGGAACTTGAAGCTAACCACTCTTTCTAACCGTATCAGTCATGTAGTGTGATGATGTCACACACACACACACACACACACACACACACACACACACAAAACTAACTCTAATTATAGTGCTGGAATATTTCAAATGCCAGTTATCTAAGTCCACAGTTCAAATCTCAATCCCTGCAGGTAGCTTTCTCAGGAGAGCTCTGCCCCCCGCCCTAATAACCCCATTTCTCTTTCTTCTTGCACCTTTGATTCACTAGTTTTTGCTGCTTGTAACCTGACATTGTGAGTTGACTTAGGGTACAGCAGTGTTTACAATGGGATTCTATCTATCTATCTATCTCTATCTCTCTGTTGTTTTGATTTGTTTGATGGAATAGTTTACTCAGAAAAGTCTTCCTAAAATATCGTGAGTAGGAGACAACCATGATAGGCTGCAGAGATAGTTGTCAAGGGATCTATGAGAATCTATGAGATCCCACCTGGCAGACTGAACCAATGAAGGAAGCTGATCTTTCATAGCAGAAGGAATTAAAGAAGTAAAGAAGGAGGGAGGGAAGGAGAGGAGAGGAGAGAAGAGGGAAGGGAGGAAGGGAGGGAGGGAGGGGCAACATCACTCAATACATAAATTCAATTCACAACTTTTTTCCTTCTAAAACCAATCTAGGAACAGCAATGATGACAGCATTAACAAAAAAAATTTTTTTTAAATTTCTTATGACTGTGCCTTCCTTAGTTTCTCAGTTTGTTTTATTAGTAGCAAGAATTAAGAATTAGCAACTTCTGAAAGACACACACAGGGGCTGAGGTCACAAATTTTGCTCCGTGGCAGTTTTGCAGCAAAGAGTCAATATGACTATTTTTTTTTTAACGGAACCTAGTATCTGCATTTTGGTAATAAGCTTTGGGTCCCTTCTCTTGGCCCTGTGCTCATGCCTGACAACCTCACCCTTCTGTCTCTCACGCTGAGGTTACCTGTAGCTGGAGGACACACCTCTGTTTGTACCAAGTTTGGAAGCAACCAGATGTCTTGGTGCTTGGGCACCCATGCCCATTACGGAGAGTCCTGGCTTGCAGCCAGCACTGGAGCTTAGTATGGGAACAGTAAATAATTGTAGCCAGCCAGATGGGGATTATCATCCAGGGTCAGGCTAAGAGGAGGCTTGGAAACCCAGGGATCCTGTATATATGGGAGATCATCTCTGAGGAAGTGGGACTGAGCTTAGACGGATGGAAATGGTCTGATCGGTACTGGAAATCTGCTAAATAGCTGCTTGGACACGAGGAAGGAAATGAGAAAGTTTCAAAGCCCCATCAGTGCAGGTCAACACCTTTCACCTTTTCCCAGTTCTTTTGCACTGGGATCAGAAACGGAAACTTACCCATTTGGCACTTTTTTTCCCTGCTCTCTTCAAGAGTTCGGAGTATGCATGCTGTCCACTTAGAAAAGCTGCAGGTATCTAACAGGTCTTCTTCAAGGAGTTGCATGTTGATTAGAGGAGGGCTGCAAAATGTTCCTCCATGCCCGTCTCTGCAGAGGACAGCTGTCTTTGAAGACATGGCTTTGGGAACAGAAGTCTCGGTGCATGCACTATCTTTTCTGAGGTTGCTCGGGGGTGGGGGAGGGGGGACTTTTTACCCTGGTTTCCTTTACACCATTCCTACCTGTTTCTGGAGATTTCAATCTGTTGGTTGATTGTCACTCCAGGAAGCCCCTAAGAATAGACTTGCTGCTCTGAGCAGATTCTATCTTGGGACGCGAGGGTAGAGAACAGCCAAGAACACTGGGGCAGATAGGCGCCCAGTTGGGCTTTTCCATGGTATGCCTTGACAGGGCACAGCAACACCAACACGCATTGGCATCGGGGGAAAAAATGCACGGTCCTGTTCTGTTTGAAAACTCCCTGTCATTTCAGAGGCACTTGAACACAGGCGCGCCCTGGGCTTTGCTGCTGCGATTGCAGGAACTATTAATAGGAGTTCAAGACTTGTACTTGTACTGCCCTTTATAGCTAAGGGAGAAAAAAAAAGCCAAAAGTCTTTCTCTTCCAAAATGGGACCAGGGAAAGCCCACCATAGCAATCCTCCAGAATGCTCAAGCTTTAGTTGGGCAAGCTAAGTCATATCGACTTGCAGGCAAGATACGCTCTTCGAGCACAAGGTGTTAGAGGACTCATACTGAATGTAAGTGGCGATGCTGAGGTTCCCCATCTAGTCTGGGAAACCACCAAGTCAGCAAGACGCTGGGGCTTTGTTTTATTCCCATAAGGTCAGCATCGTATATACACCCGGAGATCCTTAGAGTCATATGCTGAGATGTTTCCTTTTTTATTTTTCTTTCTTTTCCTTTTTGCTAGTTTTAAAGACTCTACTGCAAAAATGTGGCATGATCTGGCCATTTCAGGTAATATAGGGAAAATGATGTTGAAAGACTTAGTGACTCAGGCAGCCTAATGTTTAATAAAAGACCCAGAATAGTCAAAACCGTTCTCAGAGATAAGAACCACGCAGGGGCATCACAATACCTGACTTCAAACTATACTATGGAGCTATAGTAAGAAAAAATAAAATTAAAACATGATATTAGCACAAAAACAGACACAGGTACCAATGGGACAGAAATCCACACACTTAGAGCCAAATGATTTTTGACAAAGGTGTCAAAAATATAGACTAGAGAAAAGACAGCCTTTTCAACAAATGGTGTTTGCAAAACTGGTTATCCATTTGTAGAAAATGGAATTCGGCACCCTTGTCTCACCCTGCACAAGAGTTGATTCAAGATGGATCAAAGCCTGGAAATGAGAACAGAGACTTTTGCAACTACTAGAAGAGGGCATAGGACCAGTGCTTCAACAACATACAGGCCCTGGCAGAAACTTGCTAAAGGTGTTGATTTCTTTGGGTTGCTCTCACACCCTGCTGGCTAGTGGGTACTTCAGGGAGGCTAGTTCATTGTGCTCTTGGTCCTGGTGTGTAAAGGATGCACATGATATGGTTTGCAGGGAACAGTTGCTCAGGGTGGGCTGTGTATTTGGATGGAGCTTTCCCTCTCTCTGGGCGTTAATGGAATAAACGTGTCAATCTTGGAGTCAGAGGGTAGTGATGGAAGGATGTATTCCAAGGAGCAAAGCGGGCCGGGATGGTTGCAGTGGAGAAGAGAGAGCCTTCGAGAGGTATTGGGGTATCTCCTACAAGGTCACCTTCTGCCATACAACCTTCTACTTCCTATCAGGGCTGGAATAAAACTGCAGAATAGGATGTTTTCTAGTCCAAGAAGTTTAGAGGTTAAAACCGAAGTTAAGAAAACTATTGTCTTTCAACACAACAACTGGAAATCATTTCCAAATAATACCGTGAAATGCTTTGCCTAGGATTTGAGGGGAAAATATTGCTTTTTTTTTTTTTCCCCTTCCTATTGTTTACCGATTTCCAAAGCTGGAAGTTTAGAATTTGACAAGATGTTCCAGCTTGCTCCAAAGTGCCACCCGCTACCAAGGAAGTAGACATAGACATCGAGGATGTTTTTATAAACATGCGCAGGGTGAGGGTGAAGGTTAAATTTAGTTAAATAAGTCATTGTTATTTTTAACAACATTCCCCTTGCTTAATTTTATCATTCCCGAATTTTTTTTTCCCTAATGTGTCCATGCATTGCTCTTCTTTCTTTGTACATCTTCTGTGAGCTCTATAGGGGAGAAGAAATAACGCCCTTTGCCATGATGACTGATATTCCCATAAGAAAAGACAGATTAACATGAGAAAAACTTACACGTCTATTTGATTGAAGTTTTATGTGTCACAGGAGCCTTTAGAAATGACCCAGAGCCGGGCGTGGTGGCGCACACTTGTAATCCCAGTACTTGGGAGGCTGAGACTGGAGGATCGGGGTTCTCGGCCAGCCTCAACTACTTAGTGAGGCTCTGTGCAACTTAATGAGACCCTGTTTCAAAAATAAAGAATAAAAAATAAGACTGGGGGTGGAGCTAGGAGGTAGAATGCCCCTGGGTTCAATCCCCAGTACTGCAAAAAAAAAAAAAAAAAAAAGGAATGAAGACCCAAAGAAATGGGTAAGCATGTGTACTTCTGTGCACAGGGAGAGAAAGACAAGAATAAATACCGAGGGCCAAGGATAAGATGTAAGGTTAAGAAACTGGAAAGCGTGTAGGAAGATCTGTGTGCTCAGATCCTCCATGTCCTGCATGTTTGGAGATAAAGATGTTCCTTTTTTGCCAGGTAGAGCAGGCACCTCTGGTACGAGGGTCTTAGGATCCGTTTCAGGTGAAGGTAAGAAAATCTAGGTTTCCTGGCAGGCTTTGGGAACATCTGAAGTGTGCAGCCGACTTCAGCTGTTACCACCGTCAGAGCCAGCTCTCCGGGCTCTTATGTACAGGTGACCCCCGTTAAGATCACACCGTCTATTTCTATAGTTCTATTACAGCTTGTAGGGAGTTGTTCTTGATGAGAAGGTCCATGGGGCTGGATCCTGGGGACCGTGCAAAAGGTCAAGGAGCAGGAATTGGGGAAGAGAATAGAGAGACCAGCAAGGGTGTGGGAGGGGAGCCGTGATTAGGGTAGAGGAGCAGATTGCAGAAGCAGATTGCTAACGTCTTTAGAAGACATGCTAAGGAGTTTAGCGTTTGTTCTGCAGCCAGATGGGAGCCATTGGAGATTTTTAAGCAGTCATATGACATGATTCAATGCATCATTTAGAAAAATAACTGGCCATACTGTGAAGGTTAAATTGAAGAGGAGAAAGACATCAGCCTTACATACATAATAAATGTTGACAAGGTTGAAAGTGGTGATCAGAAGTGCAAGTCAAGCCGGGCCTAATGTAATCCCAGAACTTGGGAGGCTGAAACAGCAGGATCGCAGGTTCGAGGCCAGCCTGAGCAACTTAATGAGACCCTGTTTTAAAATTAAAAAAAAAAGAAGAAGAAAATATAGCTGGGGCTGGCGTGTAGCTTAGAGGTAGAATGCCCCTTGGTTCTATCCCCAGTACCACAAAAAGAAGGAGAAGGAGGAGGAGGAGGAAGAGAAGGAAAAGCAGTAGTAGTACAGGTCAAGTTCATGGAAAGGTCATCTCTATGCCTTCATGTTGAAAATAATATTCCCCAAAGGATCGATAGAAACCTGTGTTTCATGTTACTTTTTCTTGTACTTTTGGTTAAGAGCGTAATATAGAACTGAGTTCTTTCTCTGGAAACCCTGTCTTATCTTGACAACTTTCCTCTTAAAACTATAATCTACTTGGGACCACGAGTGTATTGTAGAGATTCCCATCTCTACCCTCAGCGCTGGGCACTGAGATGTCACTGTAGCTAATTATACCACTTGATTCCTAAAGGACCTGATCCAGTGTGCCCGTTCAAGTCCCATCTGATGTATTAGATGGAAAAGAAAGATCGCACCATTCAGAGATGCACTTGTGTTTTCTAGCTCAGCAACACTGCCCTACAATACTGATCAGATTTTGGCACTTCACTGTGGAAAAAACAGTGGAGTGTTCTTCCCAAACGCATGCTGTGGAAGCCAAGCAGCTGTCTACAGAGATGCTTGCAGAAGGTAACTGTGTCACGAAACGTGAGCTCGTTCTTGGTGTTCATAGGCACGGTGCAAAGCCAGGTTCCTTGTACAGTGCCAGGAACTTTCACACGAGTTTTCATTTAATTTTTAAAACTCCATGACACAGGAACAATGTGACAAGTGACTAAATGGAGGCTCGGAGAGTATACCCCTTGGCTAAGGATGAACACATCTTACTCACAGTAATTGTTATCTTCATTTTACCTCTAATTTGTTATGAGAAAACATCCTTGATGCATTTAAACTAAAATATCCGTAGGTATAAGGGTACCATAAATATTGTTTCCCGTACAAAGTTTTAAGTATTCTTAGGAAGATGTTTTTCCAGCTGGTTTATAAATATCAGCTCTCATTCTTTCTAAGTGTTTCTTCCTGGTCAGGATTGAAGGAAAAATGAGAAAGGTCCAAAGACAAAAAAAAAAAAAAAAAAAAAAGTTTAAATAAGGAGACCGTCTTGTCAGTTTGCCTTCCCAGACTTAAAAGCCTTACTAAAGATTTTCCTAGCCAGGCATGGTGGCCCATGCCTGTAATCCTACTATTTGGGAGGCAGAGACAGGAGGATCACAGGTTTGAGGACAGTCTCAGTAAGTAGTGACACTGTCATCAATCTATTAAGATTTGTTTCAAAATAAAAATTAAAAAATAGAGCTGAGCTGGGGCTATAGCTTGGAGGTAGAATGCCCCTGAATTCAATACCCAATACTACAAAAAAAAAAAAAGATTTCCCTTTTTTACCACGTAAAAATATAAATTATTTCACTTTCCTCACATTTAGATAGACTGACTTCTAGTATTATTTCTTTGTGAAGGAATTCAATGAATACCATTCATTGTGTTAATATTTACTGAGACCCTGTTGTCTACCATGCATTATTCTAGGAGGGACTTAGGGAACAGTAAGCAAAATAAAAACAAGTCCCTACCTTTGGGGAGCATTCATTTAGTTTATGTTTGTGGTAAGTTCAACTAAAGCTGTGCATCCAAATTCAAGAATCATTTAGATGCAGAGAACTGCCCTTTAAGATCCTAGAAGGTCAATTTGTATTTTAAGATTCTGGGCTGGAGTGTTGCTCAGTGGAAGAGTGCTTGCCTAGTATGTGAGAGACCTTGGGTTCAATCTCTAAGATTGCAACAAAACAAAGCAAACATAAAAGCTTTGGGGGATCCCGATTAGGAACTTGGAAATAAGAAATTTCGTATTCAGAAGCTGCTCCCATTCAAACCACTCTCGCTCATCTTTCCGAATCAGATCCCTGCCACCGGCAGCAACTTGAGAAAACAAAGGCTGCAGAAGTCTTGCTTTGAGAATATTTGGTTTGCACTGCACTTTTGATGGGTATTTTGAATAACACGGTTTCGGTCAATTTTATAAGCAGATGAAATGCTTTTAATGTATTAGAAACATTGATGTTTAAAAGAACACTGAAAATAGGAACAAAGAAAAGATGTTATAAGAGACACAGACTTTTTTTTCAATAGTACTGGGGATTGAATCTAGGGGCATTCTACTTCTGCACTACACCCCCAGACTGAGTTTATTTTTTATTTGTAAACAGAGTCTCACTAAGTTGCAGAGGACCTCATGAGGTTATTGGGGCTGGCCATGAACCTGAGATCCTCCTGTCTCAGCCTCCTAAGTACTGCGATAGAAGTGTGCACCCCCACGCCTGGCAACACAGGTGTTAATAATACACAGAATGTTTTGCAAAACAACTGAATCACCAACTTTTGCGTTATTTTATTACCTTTCTTGTTGCATTAGGATTATACAGGATATAGCAGGATTAATTGTTATAGATTTGAACATGCATATAACATAATCTGGTCAATTTCATCAGGGGTCAGAAATGTAGCTCAGTGTTAGAGCACTTGCTTAGATACACAAGGCTTAGACTCAATCCTTAGTACTGAAAGAGTGAGAGAGAAATAAAGCAAGAGAATCATCATTGGGTTTTTTTTATGGGGTGGTTTGTTTGTTTGTTTGTTTGTTTGTTACTGGGGATTGAACCAAGGGGCATTCTATCTCTGAGCTATAAGCCCTTTTTATTTTCTATTTTGGAACAGGGTCTTGCTAAGTTGCTGAGGCTGGCCTGGAACCCACCATCCTCCTGTCTCAGCTCCCCAAGTACTGGGATTATAGGCTCACACCTATAGTCCACACCTGGCATCACTGGCTTATTTTAAGCCACCACTAAAGAAGCAAGTGTGCACACACTACCCATTATCTGCACTAATTGAAGACATATTGGTATTAATCACTATTTGCCATGAATTCTCATTTTGAGAGTCTCATTCCTCACTCTTCGTCTTACTTTGGTTTTCCAGACATCCATTCTCTCTTACTCTGAGGATAGAATTGTACTGGCTTTTCTCTTCTGCTTCCCAGTCTGATCTGTTCCCATCACAGCCCCACTCCCTGGCAGACTTTTGCCCAGCCATTATTCTAAAAAAGGACAAATCATACTACGCATCTGTGCTTGGCTCTTCTTTCATTCCGTAGATTTATTTTTTAAATATACAGTGCACTTCTATTAATGAAATGTCTGGACAGCTGAATAGCAAGTTCTTTGCAGAAAAGTTAGAAAAATTCAATCTGTAAAGTTATTAACTAGAATCAATTTGCATATATCTGGTTTTATTGTTTCCTCAGTGTTAGGAAGGAACAGCCAGGGGAATATGTGATTAGTCCAGAATGGGTGAATTTAATTCATTTGATAAATATAATTAGCCTTTAAACACCAACTTCAGCTTAACAAGGAATCATTTGAAGAAGACTAAAGAGGTTTATGCAAATTCAGGGCTGCCCTCTGTTTTTATAAATTAGCCTTTCTCTAGACGTATG
Organism: Graphiurus murinus; assembly: GCA_004027655.1. Taxonomy (NCBI): domain Eukaryota; kingdom Metazoa; phylum Chordata; class Mammalia; order Rodentia; family Gliridae; genus Graphiurus; species Graphiurus murinus. The sequence continues at coordinate 49,914 of PVLC010008808.1, forward strand.
CAGGGCTGAGATAACATGACCTTCATTTTGAGCAGATAGCTTTATCGAAGGAAAATTGTTTCCATGGAATGTCAACACAGGTGGCTCTGTTAACGATTCTCACCCTGTAAGCATGGTACCACCAGGAGCATCACTCAGCACGGGAGAACCTAGCACAGGGCCTCTCCTTCCGGAGACTCCAGAAAACCGAAACGCCTGGCCATGTCCCCACCAAGACCGCAGGCTGTGTTTCTCACTAGTTCAGAAGGCCAAGCACATATTTATTTCCCTTCCTTAAATGTTTGCTTCCTCTTTTAGTAAGACTTAGACACTAGTTGGTAAAGAGTGAGGAATCGTGACCAGTGGTCAAAAGGTAAGCTTTTGACCCTGGATAACTCTTGCAGGAGTGACCTGAAATGAACTCTTCTTTTTCCTTTTGTTTAGACCACTAGACCCTAAAGAAGGAAAAGCCCTAAAGGAGGGTGACAGAGGTGCTTCCATGGTCATTTTGGACTCTGGAATGTTCTCCAAGGACTTTTGAGGGTAGCTTTGCACGTGGTGTGAGCGTCTGAGTGGCCAGGTGCTGAGACCCCGTCATTAAAGGGACAGTTTAATCACTAACCACAACAATTATATTCAGTCAAACACAAGTTTCTGTTGTAAACAAAATAAAACTCTGGAAAGGAGCTGGGCATGATGGGGCCCACCTGTAATCCCAGTACTTGGGAGGCTGAGACAGGAGGATCAGAGATTCGAGAACAGCCTCGGCAACTTAGCGAGACTCTGTCTCAAAATAAAAAAATAAATAAACAAACTAGGGCTGGAGGTATAGCTCAGAAGTAGAATATCCCTGAGTTCAATTTCCAGTACCAAAAAATAAATCTCAAGGAAGGTCTCTTAACCACAATTTGAAAAAGTACATTTTAAGTACTGAAGTTTTTTGGCCCGATGATAAGAAGATTTGTTAAAATGAACTATGTTGATGTTACAGAGTAATACCATGGTTTTGAGTCTCAGGCATTGAAGATACCCTTTGGCAGCTATCTAAGAACTAATGATAGACTGAGGTTTTTATTATAGGCTTAAAACCTGTCCAGTTAAATCAGATTTTATCTTTTTTGTGTGGGGGACTGGGGATTGAACCCAGGGGCAATCTACCTTCGAACTATATCCTCAGCCATATTTTTTATTTTCATTTTTTAAATTTTGAAACATGGTCTCACTAAAATTGCAGAGGGCCTTCATAAGTTTCTGAGGCTGGCTGCAAACCTGCCATCTTCCTGTCTCAGCGTGCCTCTCTTCCCCCCACCAAATACTGGGATTAAAAGCGTGTACTACTACGCCCAGGAGATTTTATTTTAAATATCACCTCTGCTGGGCCACCTCCTCTTACCACTCTCTCCTGACACCCTGCCCTAGCATTCCGATTTTTTATGCACGCCTTCATCTTTCCCCATACAACTCGGCATTAGAGAGCCCAGTGTATTTCTCAGGGTTCACAGCATAGCTGATGGGCTGGCAGACGAAGGATTTCGCAAGCCTGTGCAGGATGATAAATGAAAGAATTATAGACAAAGAAGTTAAAAGAAAAAAAATCACTTGGAAGTACTTGAAAGGCTTTCATACTAAAATGGGTAAAAGCCACTCAGTACTTCTGCTGAACATACTGTAGGGCGTCTTCAGTGACACACACCACTGTCGTCGAAGGTGTTTTGGTGACTTATTTAGTTTCTTTCTTTGACAACCTGTGTCTCTTCCATCCTTCGGTCAATCTGCAAAATCCATTTCCATGCCAGGACTTGTCATCCTAGGAATTTATACGGCTGCCATCCAAAAGTGTTCCTCTTGCCAATTACCTCTTGATGGATTTTTTTGTTTTTTGTTGTTGTTTTGCAACCTAACAAAGGATAAAGGGCCTCCTTTGGGATTTTCTACTAACATCAAGATGTATGAAGATAACTTGATCATTCCTTGAAGGGATATTCATTGAATTAATATTCATTTTCGCTTTCTATATTCATCCTTTGTGTTGTTCTAGGGGGAAATAAGGGCCAGGCTTATGTGCTACAGATACTAATCAGCCAGGAAATGTCTTCAGTTAGACAGTTGCAGTGTAAGCTTCAATTTACATCAGTCCTCTCACACTGACTTGTACTGCTGAGCTAAGAACAAGTAGACATTGACCATCTACATAAAATTGATACCGCTGAGAATATTTTTGTTAAGATGTTTTTTACTTATAACGCCATTTCTTTTAGCTTCTTGGCCCCTGGGCAACCATTGTCAGAAGCTAGCCTAACTCTAGAGAAGCAAACAATTATCAGTTCAAATGAGGATGACAGGCACTGAATCCAATAGACCAGAATTCTCATCTCAGATCCAAGTTATTTTATTTTCTCATCTGTAAAACAAGGACAACAATAAGATGTACTTTACAGGATATGTAATGAATAAATAGCATGAAACTGGGCACAGTGGCACACTCCTATAATCCCAGTACTTGGGAGGCTAAGACTGGAAGATCACAGGTTCCAGGCCAGCCTCAGCAACTTAGCAAAGCCCCCAGCAATGGAGAGACACTGTTTCAAAATAATAAAAGGGCTAGGGGTATAGCTCAGAGGTAGAACCCCACTGGCTTCAATTCCCATATTATAGTTAGATATAAAATGTCCCCTATAAATCATGAGGTTTGTAATCCCAGAAGTTGATAGATTACAATGGATCCATTACAATGGATGTATCTGGGTGGTGACCCAGGCCAGTAGGATGTGGTCCCTGGGGGTGTGGCCTTGGAGATTATATAAGTGGTTCCTCCTCCCCCTTCTCTCTCACTCTCGCTCTCGTTCTCTCTCGATTTTAGCCTCCATGATGTGAGGAGCACAGCCCAGCTGCTCTCCCTCTCTCTGCCTCTCGCCACCATGACCTGAGATCCGTGATCCCCAGTCTCACATGGACTGGACCCAAAACCATAAGAAAATATATCTTCTTTCCTCTAAGTTACATGGTCAGTCTTTTAGATTATAGCTGTAAGAATGCTGATTGGTACACCCCAGTACCAAAAATAAGGAAATAAATAGCATGAGTCAGGTTAGCTGCCTAACATAGGGTTTTAAACAGATTAAGCATTTAAAGCACAGAAACTAAAATGATATTAACATGATTTTGAAGGTAATGACACAAAATAAAATATTGCTAGCATACATCAAGACTAAGCATTAGGTAGGGTAACACTAAGTGGCTCTGCAGAAAGGAAAAGAAAGGCAGGAAAGAGGAAGAAAAGAAAAAAGAAACAATAGAAAACTCCCTCCAAGTTTCCTGGCTCAAGGAACACAGAAGTCTGTGTATTGCTCCCTTCGCCATCCTCAGCAAGTATTCAGGACAGAAAAGCTGTCTTTCTGTGGTCATGTTCCAGGTCACTGATTAGCATCATTCCAGCACAGAATGAGAAAGGCAGAATTTTGAGGACCACATGTGGGATATTTGTGGCCAGCCATAGAAGTGGCACCTGTCAGGTTTACTCAGATTGCACTAGGGAGAAAAAATAGTCACAGAACTACTCACAGATGCAAGGGGCGGTGGAAAGGAGGGTGTCACCGGGCTGCCATACGTCCATGCAACTCTCCTTTGTGTATGGGAGCAGAGGGAGGGCTTTTTCTGGAGCTGCTGATCTGCTAAGAGAACTTGTCAGAGCACACACCAGTCTTAAGGAAATTGTCCACTTTTTGTGTTTAGGAGCCAAGCCTGTCTACAGTCATTTATAGTTCTGTGGTTTTCCTTTTATTAAATGAGGACGTGGGAATAAACAATTTACAAGATGACTTCCAATTCTCAGAATTAGAGAATACTGACTTGTTGACAGAATACCACCTTGGATAAATATCTTCCCCAATTGAAAAACTGCCTACAAAAAAAAAACAAATGAGCTAAGTACTATGAAGACTCGTTTTCTGTTTTCCATCTTCAAGCGTGGATAATGTTAAGTCAGATTATGACAAACAGCTGCCAATTGTATCCATTCAAACATTTTTAGAAACAACAGTTTTATTATATTGGTTTTCCTAATATGGAAAATCCTGAAATTTCCTCCGTTGAAAATCTGTGTTTTAAATGTGATGTTTATACTTTTTAAAATATTATTTCACTTGGTTTTAGCTATTGTGAGGTTCACAGCAGAAATCAAAGAGAAAAGAATTAGGGTCAAGGTTAAGGGTTTTAGCCTCTTCCTATCTTGGTAAAAGAGAATGTGGAGCTTTGAGATATATGTTATTTTTTATCCGTGGATATTCAAAGGAGGTAGGCAGTGTTTTAATTTCTCTTTTGGCCAGCACAGTATTATTTGAAAGAACTACTTTGATAAATTGCCCGAGGTAGAGGGCAAGACTACAAAGACATAAACTACTATGCGTGGGATTGGAGTCATTTAAAGACTTGTTAGTCAGCTTTCCATAGCTGCGACAAAAGAGGAGATCAGCTTTCAAGGAGGAAAGATTTGTTTTGGCTCCTGGTTTCAGACTGCGATTGGTTTAGCCTTGCTGCCTTTGGGCCTGTGGCAAGACAGCACACCATGGTGGGGACTGTGTGTGCAATAGGAAAGCGTTCATCTCCTGGTTAGCTGGGGAGCAGAGAGAGAAACAGGAAGGAAGGGGCCACGGTCCCAATATCTCACTCAAGGGCATACACCCAATGACCTAACTTCCTCTCTCCAAGCCCCACCTAATAATGCCACAGGCTGGCAACCAAGCTCTGAGTGTGTGTATGTTTGGGGGACATTTAAGCTCTAAATATTAAGTCAGATTATGACAAACAGCTGCCAATTTTATCCATTCAAACATTTTTAGAAGCAATAGTCTCATTATATCAGTTTTTTCAATAAAATGAATACAAAAGCATGCTTTCTAAAGCTTCTAGAGGAAATCTACTAGAGTAAGCATATGAATTCCTTCCAATGACCTCAGGTCAAAAAACACAGAAGTATCATTATAATTTCATGAAGGCAGAAATGATGACAGTCTTATTCACTAGCATCTAACTCCGGGATCTGGTGAGATGCTATAGCTATAGCTATAAATCTATAGTAAGCTATATAGATATTTAGTAAGCTTTAGAGATATATTGCTATATGGATATATAGTAAGCTATACCTATAGATATGGATAGTAAGTCCTCATGTTTTTTTTTTTTTTTCAATGAATGAATGAATGAATACAAAAGTCTGAGCATTAGGGTAGGCGTGGCTAAATCCTGAGTTCGATAAGCAAGCTGTCATTTGGATAGATGTCAAAATCACCACGGTGGCTACACAAAGACAGCAGTGAACATTTCCAAAGAAAAGTTTCAAAGACCTATTTTGACAAAGTAAGAGAAGTAGCTCAATACAAGCCGATGGTTTCCTGTGTGGACCTTCAGACTGTCACCGGGTGTAACTGATCCCATTCCTGTTTGGTTGGGGTGTTGGGAGTGCTAAGCAGACTCTGCCGTGCTCCTCCGTTTGCTTGATTGTGTTTTCAGTATTTACCTTTTCCTAAATGTTGTGCTTTGTGTTTGTCATTGTGATTCTAATGACAAACAAGAGGGACAAGGACCCTGCCCTGATGGAGCCTCTGGCTCACAGGCAAATACAGACCTGTCACCAAGCTTCAGATAAATGCAAACTGGGCAAGGGAGACTCCAAGCAGATGCCTTTCAAATGTGGGTCTGGGTCAGATGAAATGTCTCTGACCACAGTTACAAAGTGCACTTCACCTGTAAAGATCATTTAGAACCTGAGCATCCTCTACATGTTGCCATGGCAACCGTCTGATGGGATCTCTATGGGTGCTGGCTTATTCTGACCTGCATGTTTTTGTTGAGTGGTGGTGGTGGTTGCCATAGACATTTTGGCACAGCCGTTTCTGAAGTGGTCCTTCCCTGGGAGCAGTTTATAAAGATGTTAGAGCATTTTCGGTTCTCATAATCATGGGGGATACTGGACAGAGGCCAAGATTTCTAGATGCCCTACAGCACCTGCACAGCTCTGTGAGGCACAGGATGGCTCCTTTGGGAAGCTGGGGGAGATATCGAGTCACCCCTTTCCCTTTGCCTGCTCTGAAGGTGCTACTTCAGACATCTGAGCCTAAGAAAAGTCACTCTACTCACACACTGGAGCACAGCACAAAGAGAAAGCCATGCTAGTGGTGGAGACAGATGTTGCCTTTGGTGGGGGGTAGTGATCCTTGTGAACTCTACCGACAGAAAGGAAGAAAGGATGTCAGGTCCACAGTTACAGCTGCTCTTGCAGTGACCATAAGAGGTAGAAAGAAGAATGCAGGATATATATAAAACTTGTTGGATTGTGGAAAGCAGTGCCCAGCCTAATTCTTATGCTAAAATCATTAATGAATTTTAAAGGTACAGATCTTAGGCTATCCTGTCCTGTCTTAAAGGGATTATGCATTGGATTAAGGGACTTTTCTGTTCCATCTAAGCTTACAGGAGCTTTCTTATTTTATTGAGGTGGAATTCTTTTTAATTCAAATGGGATTTATTCTTTCTTTGTTCTCTTAACACAAAATCCAAACCCTTTCCTTATCAGTGCCTCAGTTACCCAGGTTAAAGTTGCCAGAGAATGCTCCCCTCCTGTTTTTTGTTTGTTCGTTTGTTTGTTTGTTTGTTTGTTTGTTTTTTTTTTTTTTTTTTTGCGGTACTGGGGATTGAACTCAGGGGCATTCTACCTCCGAGCTACACCCCCAGCCCTATTTTTTACTCTTTATTTCGAAACCGGGTCTCACTAAGTTGCGGAGTGCCTCACTAGGTAGCTGAGGCTGGCCGCGAACCCGGATCCTCCGGTCTCAGCCTCCCGAATGCTGGGATTACAAGC